>APFE030485176.1:0-17532 GCA_000404065.3 Pinus taeda
CTCTCAGCAAACCAGCCCAATGCCTTAATTTATAGTGTAATGGAGGGAAGTTACTAGGTCCTCCTTCAAAGGGATAAAGCCCTCCTTCAAAGGGATAGCTCCTCTCATCAAGGGATTAGCTCCTTCTATTTTGGGATGCATGAACCACCTTGAAGCGAACAATACACGTCAAAATTCCTTCTAGAATCATCCGTGAATTAACCCAAAGTGAGTTTTTTAGAATAAACTTGCACCTTTTTTACTTTCACAGGGGTCTGCACCCACCCCTTTATAGACAAAGTGGGCAGGTCCGTAGTTAACATGAACAAAGGGTGCGGGACCACAAGTAACAGTGAGAGAAAGTGCGGAACCAGAGCTTTATTGATTTTTAATGTCTTTCTCTCATTTTCAAAGCTTGACATGAAGAGCTGAGTTCTGAGACTTGCTTAGGAGGATAGTATAAGTGATGATAGACCCATACTGACTGCAAATAGTCAAGGTGACGATATTTTTGTGTAACACAGGCATATTCTCCTCCTTAATAGATTTTTTTTTACTATTTTAGTAGTCCAATCTAAGCTCTACTTGATGAGTTATGCCTTTCTAAAGTGAATGCATGATTTTCCCTTCATCTACATTGTTCCATTCAACTGTAAATTCTTCACATCAACTTCCCTAAACAACCACTTCACCTATAACTATATCTTGTCACTAAAACAGTCCCAACTTCCTAAAATTCTTGGTTTTTCCCTAGTTCTCATTAGGCTTGAACCAACACGTGTCATCTCCCTTGACACTCTTTATGCATGTGGCCTTACCCTTCACATTTTTTGAAGCCCTTTTGTTACTTTTTGGCCCAATTTTCAAAAAAAACCCCTCTGAGATCATATGGATTCCTCCCCCATGCCATCTTATCTTGACATCAACTCCCTCTATTTCCTTCCTACTCAATTGAAAATTCCCAAGATCTGAGAGCATGATATACATCACCTTATGATGACATCAGGTTTACATGGAATGCCATATCAATAGTCATATTTATTTCCATTTAAATGCCACCTATTCCCCTGTGCCTATGCAAATACTCCATGGATGACTACCTATCCTAATGGGTTATCTTCCTATCATATGCTTTCCCTAACACCTTGACCAAACCATCAACAACACGAGCCCCCTGGTCCCAATGATTTCAAGTTTGGGGTAGGGGGGGCACAATTTATCTCCACCATTGATTGATGCTAGGAAAATTAATGCAGATCCCAACCATGCCCCCCTCGCCACTAGTAACCCTTGACTACAAGGGAGGGTGGGGCACAATCAATCTCAACCATCAATATGTGGTGGTCGACCATTGATCTAAAACTATCCATAGGGAATAATTATCCACTACATCCTACCCTAACTTAAATTTTGACCATGAATAGGCCCCCACAATCAACCTCAACTATTTGATCTCTCACCATGAAAAAAAAATTTAGTCAACTTGTATGTTATTTAACACACTTCCTAGGATAAAAGATGAAACCACCTTCCATGCATGTAGGCCAATCATTGTACTTTCACCTCATTGGAAAGGATCTCTAACCCAATTTACTTTGGGGAAAAACCACCTATAATACCACCTATTTTCCATAAATTTTCCCGCCTTCCTATTAAAATTTGGCCATGGAGGAGGTCTCACAATCCACCCAAGCCATTTCATGTCATTCTATGTATATTCTCCCATCCAACCTACACTTCATTTAACATAAATTCCTACGTGAAAAGGTGAAACCACCCTCCAAGCACATAGTCCAATCAAAGGGAATTTTCCCCATTCAAAAAGAGTTCAAACCCACTTAGGGTGTGGATCAAAACCACCAGTATGATAACACTATTTTGATGCAAGCGTTATACACCTAAGATAATAAGGGAGGAATAGCCCGGATCGAGGCTATTTAACAACCCAAGTTGTTTGGTATAGTTACCGTCGACGGGTTTATGGGCTCTGTTAGCCTATGACCCTTTCTTGTTATGAAAGAATGAATCCAAGGAAAGTAATTCCTAATCTAAATTATGCTAAACTAAATTACTTCTACACTAAACTATAACTAATTTTTTGAGTTACCTCTATAAATTTGAATAAAATCAAATAGCCTAAACCTATGATAACCGTGAAAATGAAAGGTTGGTTATTTCATTGTTAACAAGCTAAAGAAATAATGAGGAATTCTAATTTGTAATTTCATTTAGAAATTAGAATTAAAAGGAATATAATACACTAAGTGTTGTTACAAAATTAAAATATGATACAACACACACAATTTATATTACAACAAATGAAGAAGGCTAGAACATTATGTAGTTGGCTCAAAACAGATACATTTATGAAAGAAATATAGGTAAATGTGTTTTCAAAATGAAATGAAATGATACTCCTAAATGAAATTATGAACTAAACTAAAACCATTCCTTAGTGCAATTAATCACAGTACATGTGATTGTTAATCTACATGTCCCTTATCTCAAAAGAAAACAGGGGTCACTAAGTTTACTACTAATATCTTGCATTAAGAAATAGATGCAGAATCTAAAATTATATATTATTCTAATAATTACTTGGTCAAGTGTAACAGAATGGACGAAAATTTGTAAATTATATGCCTTATATAATATTAAATTACTTTAAATTTTGGCTAATTCCATACAATCAATCAACCATAGACAAAGGCAAGGACAAGAAATAAGAATATCATCTACAGTGGCAGTACTATCATCAACTTGCATGTAAAGGTTAACATTTTCTATTTATTCGAAAATTTGGAAAGCATTCATACAGATCCAAATTATATTAATGTGTAACGAATAATTCATTTGATATAAAATTATTACAAATCAAATCAATGTTGAAATGGACAAAGAAATATAGTAAAATGAATTGTTTACTTAAGGAACAAAACCATTAAACAAACATTATTTATCCTCCATATTTCCAAAAATAATTACAAGAAAGAAAGAGGACAATCATTTGACTATAGAGCATCAAAATTAAAGAAATTTATTGAACATAGTCAAATCTATGTACTTATGTTAAAGTAATTCCACAGTCAAAATATAACAATAATTCATTGTCCAAAATCTCCCCTATAGTACCATAGGTATCTCTCCCTTTACAACTATATCAAGTCGTATCTAGAACTAAAGGTCTTCATCCTTAGAGTCCCCAAAATAAAACTAAAAATAGTTTTTAACTCATTGAGTTAAAAAAATAAAGAGAATTGTTTCATGTTTAGGCCATCTCGGCAAAATGAGTAAAATAAAATAAGGCACAAGGTAGACAATATTCCCATACATGGTTAGGAACAAGAACATGGCATCTAAAATTATCATGAGTCATGATATCCAAGAGAGTTGTATTGCCAATGTGGACAACTTGTTAAAGAAACAAACTAAGATTATACAATAAAATATAAAAGACTCAAATGGGTTGTTACAAAATCTACAATTCTATAGTAGCCCTTTTATTCCAAGATAAAAAAACTAAATAAAACAAATATTACCTGTAATATTTTCCCATGCATAGGTAAAACAATTTGACTATTTTCGTGCATCAGATCCCTCCATTTCCAAGTAAATGGTAAATTTAATATTTGGAGAATTTATCACAATGTGAGTATCTTTGGATTTGATTTTACCTTCAACACTAGATGTCTTTTTTCATCAAATTTATCCTTTATCTCGAGTGAATCCCTCAACTGGTTGTTTTCATAAACTATTTGACTAATTTGATGTTCCAAATGAGGGACATTGAGAAAATACCATTGTTTCGTATGCATATTAGTAATTAAATCATTCAAGTCAAGGTTTCCTGAAGAAGGGTCACCACAATTGAGAGTGTTATCATGACTTCATGAAGAATCCTAAGAATGTGACCCATTTCTATTCAGAGAAGGATCCAAATTAGTTTCCAAGTCGACCAAGGAAATAGTCTCATGAGGACCCTTATGCCTATTCCTTTGGTCTTTGGCATTTTTCTTAGAAATTGCTTTACCTTCACCATATCCTATTCATTTTGCTACATCTGACCAGTTTCTTTTTTTTATGCAAGTTGAACAGGGTGTATTTCAATCTTAGGAGATTCATTAATGGACTTGAGATTGTGAGCTTTCATTGCACTTCTGGTAACTTGGAGAGAAGTAAAAATTTTGGAAACCTTAACTTTATTGTCCTGTAAAGAGGGTGGATCTAGTGTTTGAAAAGTGTCTCGCATCCATCCTTTTGTAACTCCTCAGTCAGTGATGGAGTCGAATCAAGGAGAAGGGTCTAGAATCATAGTGGTGGAAAAATGAACAAGATCAAATGTTAGAGGTTTTCCATAACCATTACGAGTGAGAAAATATTCCCAATGATCACCAATTTGAGCCAGATGATGCCTAACCAACATGCAAATTAAACCATGGGGGAAAGGGACCTCTTAGGGTTCTTATGTTTATCTTTCAAATCCTTGGACATTTTGGTTAAAATATTCAAAAGATAATATGGCATATTAATTTTTCATCCTAAAACAACCATTAAGATCCAAATGTAACACAGGAGAACAACACTATATCGACCCTCATAGGTAATATATCTACGAATAATATGAAATAACTCATGCCATTTTGATGTGAGGAATGATATAGGAATGCCTTTGATAGAGTATTCGCAATCCATATTAGCTAACAATTTCCTCCATGGAATGCCCTTAACCACAACATTTTTGGACCAACACTCTCCTTCCAAGGGTAAGAGAGTTGTTCTTGCCCAATTGATTTTAATTTCCAGGTCTCTAACATAGGCTCTTCTTCCATTGAAGGAGGTAGCATAATCTTTAATTACTTCATTTTTGTGTCCCTTAAACTGTTGCAATAAATCCTACCAACCAGCTCAACGAAACAAATCCAAACAATCCTCATTCTCCTCAACAAGTTCTGCTCCAATGAGTTTGGTTCAAACTACTGGTGGCATATTATAGAGAAAAGGTGACAGGTGAAAACAAAACATGGTTCAAAAAGCCAAATACCATGAAACCCTAGGTTGCAGAAACCTCAGGCTGAAAATGAGAAAGGTTGAAATGGTAAGGTTCAACGGAACCCTCTCGAGAAAACGTTGGAGATCAAATCAACATGTTTCAGGTATAGACTCAAGACAAATCAAGGATGTTATTTGAATATGGATGTTGAATGATAGCCAAATCATATAACAATTGGTGTCACCACATATTGTCACTTAAGATATAAGCCTCTAGGTCATCAGATGACTTGGGCATATATCATGATAGTGAAATCAGATCCCAATACTAACCATAAATGAAAATATGTGAAACGATTCATGAAAATCATATATTAAAATTAAAATCGATAGACTATCAGCCAATGCATATTGGAAAGGGATATGGCATAGTTAAATTATATCAAATTGAAACACATCGCATCACCAACCATAGATTGTATACTTTAGATTAGTACCAACGATGAAATAAAATATTTGAAAGCATGGGGATCATTGACACAAGGGATCAACATAGGAAATGAATATGATAGCATATAAAAATTTCCCCATTAACATTATGAACTAAGTTTAGGACTGCTACAAAATCTACGATTTTGTAGTGTTTGTTAAACTAAAAAACAAAGTTATAGTTAGGAGAAAATAGTAATAAATACCAATCATAACAATTAAGAAATACAATCCTTATGTTTCAATGAATGGAGGAACTCAATATTTTAGTAAAGCATCATGCCATAACGCAAAATGACAAGTCAAAGAATGAATGAAGGAAATAGGCCAATACCAAATGAAAATAAGGAAAATAATAAAAAAATAGGAGGGGCCCCTTTTTTTTTTAATTAAGGGTGTATGTTGGTGTGCCAACACATTGGTAATGCCCCTCCCCCAACCCCTATGTTCACTAAAATTTGACCATGAGGGGGTCCCCAGATCATTCTCAACTGATATATTTTGTGCTGCAACAGATAAATGATTATACCCTGATTAAACCTTCATTGAACCTCCTTTTTAACAATTTTCATAGGATTTTCCAAAAATGGTAAAAAAATTGGAATTTTTTCCCAAATTTTCCCCTGATGCTTCCATGGCTATCCTTTTCTTTGGCCCTTATTAGGAAATTGTAATGCATTCTCTAATCAATTCTTCAAATTTCCTTCCAATTTCCTCATAAATTTCCTTAATTCCACTTGGGGCATTCTAATAATCACATGGAAGGCATCCACTTACCAACATTTATTTAGGCACTTTTCTTGCAACGAGTAAATGTCCACCTATATGTTTGGCCATGTTCTAGTACTCAACAACCCTCCATTTAGTTTTATTTTAGTCATATAAATAAATAATGGGGACTCTTTTGTCTTGTTAATAAAACTTTTTAGTGGTCGATAAAAATAAGGCATTTTCGAATTTGTAAATAAAAAACTCTCTCACTTGAAAGTTTCTCTTATCGAAACCTAAGTATCAAAGGTCCAACCTTACAAATGTTACGATGAATGAAAAACTTGATAGGCCTTTTTGTTATTAAATTAATGCATTATCGGAAGAATCATATCGGATCATTATAATATCTTAACTTTTCTCATAAGAAAGCTACGATAAAATCATTCTCGGTCGAACATTCCTGATAGTTATTATTATTATTAAAGGGAGTTTTTGCTAAAAGGTAAAGTTAAGTCAGGTGCTTCCTGTTTAAAATAAACACTTTAAAAATTCTTCGACCCCACAATTGCAACATGGCATATAGGAACCTGCAAATATCATAACTTTTAAGGTGTACCATGCTTAAAACTCCTGATATCTCAAAGCTTTGATATTCATTGCTTTCGCTATCCCCTGCTTCCAATATCTAATATTCCATTATCCCATGTTTTTGATATCTGATATTCCTTATGCTAGTCCCCTTTGATATCATCAAACCTCTGGTATTCCTATCTTTAGCCATATCGGTAATTTTATATCAGTTGCTCGCTCTTTAAATTCCTGATATTCCACTTACCAATATAAAACACCTAATATCTCTTCTCGCCTCCACTTATAGTCATTATGTCTTTAAACATGATTCATCGAGGGTCTCCAATACCATAAATTTTTAGTGTGCATCCAAATGATTTCTCTAATATATTTATTTCAATTTGTTGATGTGTGAAAGACCCACGTGAATTCACATTTTCATATTTAATTTCCAAAAGTGGTGAATTTATGTTTTTCGAGATTCTAAACGGCCTTATTCATTGCAATTTGATTTATCATAATTCGCACTTTAAGATAAAAATTGTTATTTGCATTAAATATGTTATCATTCAATCTTGTGTTTTTTCATTACAAACGAATTTTGATAAACGCAATTTAGAATAAATGTTTAAATAGCTAAAGCAAAGAAGAAACCAATTACTCAGCAGTAGTCTACTACTCAACTAGTTGAAAACCTCGATACACCAGGATTATTTTCTGACATGGTCTATTCTATAGATGTTGGAAGTGCCTCCTAGGAATCTATCTATCAGTTATTCGAAGATGAAGGACCAAGGTCACCCAAAGAACAACTATAATCGAGGATTCTACGCTAGTTTCTAGTACCACCTATAGTGATGTTGCATATTCATTTTTACACAGATTTGTTGCTCGACCTTGTTAGAATCGGTCTGTTCAACCCTCCATTAGAGATCAAAACCTCTTTTGTTACATTTCATTTTAGGTGTCTCATTCAGCTCGATCACCTGCATTCCATTAGGAGCATCAATCTTTTGATAGAAGGGTCTTATATCCATACTTCCCTCATGTCATGTACCTGCTGGTTCATGTCTGGTCATCAAAGTTCATCAAAGTCAATTTTACAGTCATTATGGATGGTCTTTTGGTCAACCAAGAGTATTTTCAGTCATTAGGTCTAGGGTTTCACAAATTTTGTCTTCACAATGTCCAATGATTCCAACAGGCACATGAGGATGTTCCTAATAGGTTTTCACTCCAATATTTTCATTATCAATAATGCTTGAGAATGATTCTTCTTCAAAACTCTGCTTTGAAGAAGAAATCGTCAAATTGATTGTTTGTAATAAATATGTAATTTTTTAAAAATTTTCAGTCATGGAGTATTTCAGGCACAGCCCTGGTCATCCTTTGTCGAAATCCAATGCCAACCATCCCTGCAAAAAATTGACAAAAGTTTCATCATTCAAGTCAAAAAGTCAAAATGGAAACAAAAAAAAACAGCGTTTGTATTAAAAGTGGAAAGTGCCAAATCCAAAACATAAGAAAGTGGGTTTTTGCAAAACAAAAATCAAATCCATGACTATACAAGATATTTTCAACATTCAAATTTCATTTGCACATAAGAAGTTGTCAAAGACCCAAAGGAAACTCGTGGAGGAGCGAAAATTTGTGTTTGAGGTTGGGACTGTGTGTTGGAATGTTGCGCAATGCATTGGGAGGTAGTCGCAGCGCACCGGGAGGTCACGGCGCAGAGCTGCTATTCACAGTGTTATTTTGAACATGTGCGGTGCACCTACGGATCGCGATGCATTGGGCATGCCACACAGCGCATACAGCCTGTTAACACCCAGGTTGTTCCCTATGACTCCTTAGGGAATACGGCCGGGGTAACCACTAACCAATCTTTGGACTACAGCTTCTAGCCCAGCTGTAGTCAGAGAGGGCTCTCTTTGTAAGTTTTGGTACTGTTTAAATGAAGTTTTAGGCTAGTTATGAAGTGAATCTTTGGTTGTTTTTATGTTTGGTTGGGAGGATGCTTCTGATAGCCTTTAGAGTCTGTCTGCAGGTGTAACTAATCCATTGGGCAATGGGGTCTATGACTGTCGTTCCCTTGAGATCTTGACTTAAGTGCAGTTGTAGTTACAGGGCCTGTATATATTCCATGAAACAATTTGTAAATTGTGAGAGTGAAAATGGATAATAACCAGTAAAGAGCAATCAAGGGTTCCTTACTAAGCTGAGTAACGTGAAGGGGGCCTATTATTTAGGAGCAATGACTTGAATTCCTAAAATAACAGAACATCATGAAGATACAGTATCAAAGGTAGCACTGAAGAATTACTCTTTAGATACTTTAACTGAAGAAAACATGTAAAATGACTAGGATTGAGTTTAGGGTAATCAAAGATTAAATCCTGAACTATTCTTTTTCCTGGTCATTTAGCTTTGAGTACATGGAGAACATGAAAGACATATGAAAATATAACGAACTTATAGGTAACAAAGAGTATCGAGAAAACTTATTGAGCCATGGAATACAAAGGAATCCTGCACCTTCAAGCCATACACCATTAAGATATCAAGAAGCGACAATGCTTGGAGAAATCCCATCAGTCTTTGTATTAGCTTGCTCTGAAGATTTTACAATACAAGAGTAACAGAAGAGATAATCGAGAGATTTCTTACATCCAGAGTCCAACCCCTCTTAACAAATGCGAGGGGAATATATAGAAGTTTGATACAAAAATATCTCAGGCATTGAGTCATCTGAGAGGAAAATATCTCTTACACTCGTACATGGTGTGTAGATGAGAAGTAATTACAAATATAAATGAGCCTTAAAAGCCTTTAACTCTCGTCAGGATAATTTTTGACCTTTGGGCTTTGCGGAGTCAGTTGTGTGGCTTTGTCATAACTGCAGAATGATGTGCTATGCAGCTGTTTACTTTTTGTGTCTTCTTGGTCCTGCCACCTGTGCTTGCCGATGCTGTTGCTGCGGTCGAGTACCTGTGCTGAGTTGGCTCAGCGTCTTCATACCTGCTGATGTGCCTTTAGCCCACCTGTATATGTAATATAAACCTTTTGCCGAAGAAAAAGATTTGACTTCTCAGCTTTGATTCAAAAGTAACCCTATTAAATCTTGCCAGGTGTCTGGAGGAGGCAGCTGATGTTTCAAAATTGACCCTAAGGTCTCATCAGCCTCTGTATATTTATAGAAATGGTGGGGCTCATCAAATAGATGTGACACTTCATTTCTAATAAAAAACAAATTATCTAATTTTTCAAAAAGAATTTGCCCTGTTACTGGGCCTGCTGAAGATGCTCCTAGTGTCTCAGCAATCTGAATTGCTGCAAAAGTGCTTACCCTCTTGATATACTTTTCATGAGAGAGTAACTTCCCTGATTCTAGCAAGCTGGGGAGACCTTTGTCCTACAGAGCCAGGAATCTATTTTGAAATTTGTTTATATCAGCTTGCATATCCTGGATTCTTCTATCCAGGGTCTGGATTAAATTCTTCATTGTTAGGACTTTTTTGATCAGAGAGATAGTTTCAGTCCTATTTCCAATTCCCATTTTCACCAGTTGGGAACTTGTTCTATAATTGAGTACTTCAATCATCTTGGGGGCGAACTCATGCATGTTGCCCAGAGAAGTCCTTGCTCTGTGTAGTTCCTTTCTTGCCCTGCCAATGAGTCCCACTTGCTCATATATGGCTTCAATGTACTCCCATTGGTTAGTTATTGCTTGTCCAATGGTGGTCCAAATTACTTGCTTGAGCTCTGCTGTAACTTTCTCAAAATTGAGCTCCTTTTCTAGCTCTGTAATTCTTTTCTCCAGAGCTTTTACTTCTCTCTCCCTCTCAGCCACATTTTGCTTAGACTTATCATATTTTTCATTTACCTTTGCTAAGCTGTCCTTGGCTTGGTTGAGCTCTGACATCTGAGACTCTAGCACCTGTATCTCTTGCCTTAGCTTCTGCATGTCCAGGCTCTCAGCCTGTTCGGTTGTTGGTGCTGTAGTGGCTGGTGCTGTAGTGGCTGGAATGTTCTCTGGTGCCTGTTGCCTTGGAGGAATGGTCTGTTGAGGGGTCTCCTCAAGGTCTATTGATTCTGTGGGCGGCTTGGAAGATTGCCCTGCTTCCCTCCTTTGTAGTGCTGCTTCTAGGGTAGTCTCTGTGTCTTGCAGCTTCTCTTGTGTTTCTATCAGCTCTTTATATAAAGTCATTAACAATGCTGCTGCATCTTTTTCTTGCTTCTGCTGGGCAACTTCATCTGTTTGTGGGTGAAGATTTGGGGGGATCTTCATCTTCTTTTTTATTGCAGCTATATCTGCATCCCTCAGTTTAAGGACTTGTTGTATTGCCTTAACGTCATTGGGGTCATGCCCAAACTCTATGATTATTTCCTCCAATGCCTTGATTCCGTTGTCTTTAGCTTGGGAGGATGCCCTCTCCAACTCAAGTTGTGCTGCAGTATTATTCAAGCTATTTTGCAGCCTGTATAGTATCAAGGCTTATCTGCAGAGTGGCATAGACCATCTCACTCGTCTGCTTGTGGAGTTCAATTTGGTCTATGGGGTGGATGTCTTTTGAAAGGAATTCTAAATTAGTCCTTATATAATCCGCAGCTGTTTGAGGTTGCTACACTGTAGGGGCAAAATGACTCATAGTCATTTTGCCTTCTTGCACATCAAAGGCAGCCATTAGCCTTTGTTGATTTGCAGGAGCCATATTCAATAAATGATTATAGAGCCGAATCTTTATTGGCTCACTCCTCCTCTTGGCTTCCTTAAATTGCTCCTTTATGGCTGCAGCTGTATTCTGTTGTTGTCCTGAGGAGCTGACCTCCCCTAGTGCTGCTTTATCCTGTTCCTGATGCAAGGAGCTGGCAAAAGTTTCTAGACTTTGTATTTCCTCCTCTCAAAAGGGGTTAAGCCTCTGCCGCTTGTCTGATGCTTCTGTGAGGGGGGTTTCCCTCTCTCTCTTTCTGCTGATATCCTCCCTTTGAGGGGTTTGGAGGATAGAGGAGTCTACCCTAGAATCTTGTCTAGGAGGCGCCATATTAGTTGTTCTTTCTTGAGTGGCTGCCTGACCTTCTGCTTTCTGCTTCTCATGATCCTGTTGATTAGTTTGTTGCTGTTCTTGCTAGGCTTGCTATTGATGGCCCTGTTGGCCCTGTTGGCCCTGTTGGCCCTCTGCCTCTTCCATTACTTTATCTTTTCCCTTGTTCTGTCCCTGTCCTGAAGTCTGTGCTGCCTCTTGTTGTGTTGCAGAGGATGAAGCAGGTGTTGTTATCTGAGGATCTGGTAGAGCAGGCACCTGAGAAGGACATTCCAAGTCAGCCATTTTTAATAAATGCCTCCTAGCCCTCTCAACTAGTTCTTCTTGGGATATGGTCTCTTCTAGTGTGTTTCTTCTCAACTTTGGTTCATTTGCATGTCTTGAAATATGGAGTTTGCTCTCATGCTCATAGCCAGAGAGCTTGTATTTCTGTCTTCTTAGGGATATGAAGTTGTTGGGGTCATAAGGCCTCCAGAGAAAGCTTTGTTTTAGGCCAAGGCCTTCCAACATTCTATCTGCTTCTTTCCACCCCTCTCTTTTGTTTAATATGAAATGGCCAAGCTGGTTTCTGACTTTGAGTTGTGCTTTTTTGCCTCTTCCTGCAAAGTGGATCTGATCGGCATTGCCGAATTGTCTGAAGTATTCCAAGGCAAAGAGCCTCATGGGCACAAATTTAGGCAGCTTGTATGGGCGCAGCTCACACCCATATATTCTAATCACGGTGTGATGTTGGTAGAAATACTAGTCTCCTATGCTGTAGGCAGTGGACAGTTGCAGAACCCTCTGCGTTTCATCAGAGAGTCTGGGAGGGGGTGTTGTTAAGAGCAAAGACAAGGCAGGATGAATGAACAAATCTATGAACTCAGCATATGTATAGGGTGAATATGCACGGACATGGAAGACTGAGCTCCAGTAGACCACTGATCTCAGGTTTCCTGCTGCATCTGTTCTCCTGATCTCAAAGGAGAACTTCTCATATTGGTAAAAGAGGATGAGATGATATATGTATGAGGTGTATCTGAACACCCTCTCTCTGGATAAATGCAGAAATTGCTCATGTATTTTGTCAGAGATATAAGTGGCATAGTCATAGCAGATGGGGGCCTTACCAGGGGTGAACATTGTCATCATGACCAGCACAGTTTCCTCTATGAACTCCATTGATTTATATCCCAGCACTGAGCTTATCATGTATGCTAGGTCCAGGCCCAGCTGATTTAAATAGGCATCAAAGATGGGAGGATGCAGCACTGTATCAGATTTCTTAATAAACAGTTGATTCAGTTTGAGGATCTCTGCCTCTGTGAGTATCTTGGCCCCTTGATTGATTAGGTCCAGCAGGGATAAAGGAACCAGTTTCTTCTGGGCTTTGAATTGGACCATGTCCCTGATGGCCTGAGGGGTGGTGTGAAATACAACTTCACCTTGAGGGTTCATTACAGCCCTCTGTATTGGATCATAGCAGACAGCACATAAGTGGATGAGGTCAGGGAACTGGTTGACTTGGGGCATCTTGAAGATTGGGAGGGAGGATTCCCAAATGCCCAGGATATCTGTTCCATCTTTGTATTTGGCCCTGATTTCATTCAGCAGGTGAATGTGGAATGTGCACTTGGATGGGGCATCTTCTGAGATTTGGTAATCAAGGTCAGCCAAATCTTGCCAGTCCAGCTCTGTCTGAGGAGCATTCAAGGGAGTTACATTAAGGACTACTGATCCTGCAGGGGTATCCATGTCTGCTTCAGATGCTTCTTAAAATGCTTCGTGTTTTTAACTGACAGGCGGAATTGAGAGGGACGGGAAACAGCAGGGTTGCTATACAGTAGAACAGAACAGTGCCGAGCTTTCTGAGAAGGCTTTTGTGCAGTTCAACAGACCTATTTTGACAGTTTGGGAGCAATCTAGTGAGTTCACGATTGCGCGAACAGGGCAGGGTTTTGACAGTAATTGAACTAAAAGAACGGTTCCGCCACAGTAATTCAACCTTAAACTATTCAATAGAGGTAGGATATAGTTGGTTTCCCGGTCAAATTTCAATTTTATGCCTGGTTAAGGTGGATTTTACAAGAAATCGTGAAAAAACCAGCTTGAGAGAAGATGAAATGGCAAATACCTGTTTAACCAGTGGCTCGGGGTGAAGTAGCAGTTGGGTTGGCGCTCTGAACTCTTGCAAATGATCGTAGGCTGGCTGGTAGAATGGTCGTTGTGGAATGCATGCAGACAGCGCAGAGGTGCTTTTCTCAGAAAAATAACAAAATTATGGAAAAACCGTAAAATATGGCTTTTTACTTTATTGGCGCGCTTTTTTGGATGACGTGAGCATGTGGGACCGGGTTGGAGGATGTCAGCAGGACGTCATCGTGTGACGTGGCGGCCTAAGACCGGTCCACGGGGACGATGAGGTGGTGCGCAGGTGGGCGAATGAGAGACGAGGTGGGCGGACATGGCGACGATGTGTAAAACAGCAGGACGGGGACGTGGGAGCGACAGGTGTCGCCATATCGAGCCCCCTCCTGCACGGTAAGGAATCTGTCAGAGGGGGCTCCGATGGATTTCAGCTGAGACGCGTGTCCCCGCGTGACGCAAGCGTCTGACAGATATCGGAAGGTATCTGTCGGACGTCGGGGGCCTTCCGAAACTGCTAGGAGCCGTTGATCTGCGGGCGGGTGATCGGATGGTTGGCGGATGACGGACCTGCACGGGCGATAAATCCGGTCTTTATTAATTGTCAGACGTTGGGCTCCTCCTAAATCGCTACAAGCCGTAGATCTGGGGAAAGCCACAATCGGACGGTCATCGGGAGGGTTACTTGCACGAGCAATAGCAGTGAGTGAGCAGGTATTAAAAATTGTATTTCTTGGCCAGCGCGACCGGCAGGACCCTCCATTTGATAAATGATTTTCAAAGGTTTTCCCATAGTTTTGTTTGCAAAAAATTAAAATTGGTCTGCCAACATTAGGAAAGGAGAAACTATAGGAAAAAGGGTTCCGATGAGATTATACAAAAAAGGCAAAAACTGGCTCCCGACCTTAGGATAAGGTGGGATGGGTATATTTTCATAATGTTTCCACCCTTTGTTAGTTTAGGGGATTAAAAGGTTTACTTCAAGGGTTCTTTTAGGCAAAAAATGGAGCTGTGGGTAGGGAAATGGGTTGAGATGGAGCCAAAGGTTGAACATGGGTTCTTGACCTTAACCAGGTGTTAATTCAATTCCCAGAGAGTGAAGATTATGGCTATAGTGCCAAGGGGGAATATTTATACAATGTGGGGTTTATACACCATGGTGTTATAATAATAGGGATAATGGAGTATAGGGAGCTAAAATAGTAGAGTTAGGTGTTAATATGGAGGGAACATATGGATGAGGGCCAGTACAACCAAGTTTTCTTGAAAATAACTTGGAGTCAAGAGTAGATCAAAATGAAAAGACTTTTGCACAAGAAATGTGGATTTTAAAGGCCATAAGCATCATCATAAAACTTTAAGCTTCTCTTATGTACACAATTTATGAAGGGGTGTTAGTAATGAGTAATATACAAAAGGAAAAGGAAGTTAGTCATGCTCCACTATATTGTTTATTTGTACATTGCTAGTAACTTTGGTCTTGAAAGGAACCTCACTTCTGCAACCCCATCTACCTACCCAACTAGTTCACCTAGCATTTTTTATTCCTTCTTGGAGGGTGCACTTGGACTTGCAAACCCTTTGTATGCCTTTTCTTTTACATTGGCTTTTTTGCTTTCATTTCCTATCTAATACTACCCTTATTCCTTCCAAGGCCCCAGATTAAACAGTTGGGAACCTTAGTTTCTCTACCTAGCTACTGATCTGCCAAGATTAAACAGTTTGGACAGATTTCTTTCTCTATTCTACAACATAAATTGAAAACATGGCATGATCCAGATTGAACTGTTGGGTCATCCATAAATTTTTGTGAACATGCGGGCCTATATACACCTTCCCTTTTTGTAAATATGGAACCTTTGTGGCAGCAAAATTGGAGCATATTTGGCACTTATATTTGCCAATCATGAAACATGAAACCTATTGGTATAGGTATCCAACAGTGGCTCCACATGGGGATGGTCTTTCTTCTTGAAAGACCAAGAACAGCAAGTCAGTATGCCTTGGTGCTTTAGCTACTGCTTTGAAACTTTGGAGTTCTATCACCATAGATTCCCCAAGATGTGGACTGATGTATTGAAACACAAGATGCATTTCAATCCTTCTTAGTATCTGCACTATCTTTTGAAATGTCCTCATTCTTTATGCTTCAAAAATAACAATATATACAACACATACAGAGTCTATATACAAAGAACTATGTACAAGAGGAGGCCTGCTGCATTTATGGGAGGTAGTCAAAATAATGCTTGAGCATCCTGCCATTGACAAGCCCTTCATCTAAGTCAGTTTTGTCTAGATTTTCAAGAAAATAGGTATTGTTTCCTTGTACTGCTTGTATGAGGAATGGTCCCCTCCAAAGGGAATCAAACTTTCCATGCTTTCCCTTGTTCTCTCTCCTTGAATCCCACTTGAGGACCTTGTCACCTATGTTAAAATCCTCAGCCTTGGTCCTTCTCTCAAAAGCCTTTTTTAGCTTTTCTTGTAGAACTTGGACTCTGTTATAAACTTGTTCCCTGGTTTGCTGCAACTACAATGATTGACCCTCGTAGCATATCATTAGGATCGTTGTCCCTGAACTAGATGCAACAGGCAACCCCATATCAGGAAGTACCCTAAACCACACTCAATGGACTGACCCCAATAGAGCGCTCAGTTGGCAAGCAATATACAAATAAGGATTAACAGGATCATAACAGGGGCCTTGCCCTCCTAGGTTCTGGACATTATACAAGTATTGAGAATATGCCACCCCTACCGAAATAACATCAGAAGAGGGGCCCAAAGCAATGGGCAACTATAGCAGAAGTGGATGACCTTTGTAGACCTGAAAGCAGCAACAGAGTCAGCAAAGACGTTGTAACAGCACTAGCAAGGAGATGTGACACCAGAAATTGTATGATGGTGGAGTCATTTGCTTGTCTGCATGGGATTGCTTCAATCCACTTTGTGAAATAGTCTGTTGCTGTCAGAATCCATCTATGTTGGCCTGAAGATGAAGGATTGATTTCTCCAATGAAATCCAAGCCCCATTGCTGCCAGCACTGTGATACCGAGAGGCGTAACAGTGTAGGGCATAGAGGTAACTGGAGATGTAGCCGCAAAGGGAGTATCAATACTCGACATAACGGGCGTCCCACTTGACACAAGAGATGTATCCTCCATGTCGGAAGAATCCATTGGAGATGCAACACCAACAGGAGTAGTGGGAAAATCCTCTTCAAAGGGCTCCCAAACAGGGTTCCAAAACAAGTCGTAAAGCTCGTCCTTTGGAGCACGAGAGTTCAAAGGTTGGACACTCGGAACAATAGGGAGAGTGTCGCCACAAACCGGTGTCTCAGGGGCAGCAAAAGATGGAGACCCTTGGTCACTTGGGACGGGAGACGGGATCGATGGATCTGCGAGGATGATCAAACAAAGACCCTAAACAAACTAACAATAAGAGACCTTACTCAAAACTAAACACAAACAAGATCTACCAAGGTGAATGTTATCATGGCCGAATAAATTTTATGACATTAGGACACAACTTGACCTTTTCATGTTTTAAGAGTCAAGAAAAGGACAAAAGATGACTCTAGTCGCCTTCGAATGTTTAAAGAGCCCGAAGTGACAAATGCTCAATAGA
>APFE030485181.1:0-10122 GCA_000404065.3 Pinus taeda
CTAGAGGATGAGGTTCTTTCTTACATGGAAACAATAAGAAAATTAACCCATGTAAAATACAAAATTGTAAAAGTATGAATTCTCTACTAGGCAAGTAATTTACACAAAATCATTGTTTCTTCTATTTACTATTTCTTAGAATCTATAATGCTATGTGCTAGATTATTGATGATTGATGAACTTATATATATCACACCTCTAATTATTAAAAAAAAATTACTCCCAAACCTTATTTTTATTCCATAGAATGATAGCATTTGGATGATTAGGTCATTTGACCCACTTCACCCACAAAATAATGATTAAGTGGATAGAGCCCAATTGGATTTCATATTCATCACCTTACTCCTCCATATTCTCAAAACCCTAAAAAACATAATTTTATTAATGATATTGATTAGATATATAATACTAATAACGTTTTTAAGAAAATATTTTTAACTAACGTGATGAAAAATAAATATTTCTAACTTATAGATTACCCTTATTCAAAACTATTATACTAAATAGTTAGCTAGTAAATATATTTTCTTTAATCTATTTACACATATTTGATCAAAACCCTTATTTTTTTTTACACTTATATTTTTTTATATTTAAAGAAAACATCGTGAATAAAGTTAAATCATTTTCTAATTATTTAAAAAAAAAAATCAGGTAAACCTAAAAAATTTGAAAACTTTCTTAATCATTCATAAATAAGCGCAAATAATTTGCATGAATATGATCCTCCTCATATTCCTCATGGATGTACTAAGTTAATATTACAATCAAGTGTTATGCATTAATAACTCGGTGCAAATAATTGTATGAACATGATCCTCCTCATATTCCTCATGGATGTACTGGTTAATATTACAATTAAATGTTATGCTAGGGTCGATGTCCTCATCTAATATTACAATTAAGTGTTGATGCGAGGGTTGGAGGCTGTAATCATATCAATATTATGATACTCTTTAAAGCCTATGGGTCAAAAGTGAAACCTAAAATATTCCATCATGTTTGAGTTCTGATGAGACAACCTTCCTTTCCAAGACAGACAAGACAACTTTTGAGTTGCACATCAAACAGTATTTGGGCCAAGTGTTTTTTAAATAAAAAGCAAAACAGAATCCATATCATATCATATGGATCAAAGGTTGAGTTATGACTTTCAGATAGGACAACTTATGGCGTGTAGATCCAGCATTAACTGGGTCATGGTTTTTTAAAATAAAACAAGAACGAAATCCCCGCGCACATAAAATAATGGCGAAATAAGAACAAAAATATCGACAGAAATAGAGTCAACCAAAAACACTTTCCATAAAATAACTATAATTTAAAAATGTGTGATGAGATACTAAGCTAAGACGATCTCACAAACCCAGATTTCAAGTGAAATCCGTTTTTATTGAGTAAGAAAATATATAATGAATAGTTAAATTCTCGAGGAAATAGTTTTTATTTAATTAAAAAAATATATAATTAATAATTAAGATGTAAATATAAAAATATAATATAGGCAAGATTTTTAAGTTAATTTAACTTTTCGGTTTCTCAATTATTTAAAAGGTTATTCTTATAAGTTTAAAGTTTTATATAATATAATATATATATATATATCTAATAATTTTGTAAAGAGGTCAATTTATCAAATAGTAGACCTAAAAGTTTTAAAAGTTAATTTTTTAATCATAATATAATAAAATTAACTTATCAGATAAATAAAAAAAAAAGTTTATCTAAAGGTAGTTGCGAATAAAAGTTTCAATTTTGTTTATACGATAATATAAATGAGAAAAATTGTCCTTGTAATTTGACGAGAGTTTTAATTATCTTTACTAATAGTTGTCGTCTTGATCAATAATATAATAAAATTAACATATCACATAAATAAATAAAAAGTTATTAGAAGGTAGTTGTGGAATAAAAGTTCAATTCTTTCAATGAATAATATAATAGAAAAGTTGTAGTATAGTTTTGCAAAAGTTTAATTATCTTTACTAATAGTTGTAATATAGTTTTGCGAGAGTTTAATTATCTTTACTAATAGTTGTGACTCATGTATAGGATGTGACATGAATCATAAGTAAAATGAAGGTGTGGTCTATTACTTGAGCGTTTGGTCCATTACTTGAAATCCATTGTATCATTTATTTAGCTGATGAATCAAGAGGTAATGAAACAGGGGTCTATAATCAAGGGTGAGTTTCTTCTCATGACCTAGTGGTCTATGTTGAGGAGTGGAATCATTTTTTGATAAAGTTAAGAAAAGCCCGAGCTTGTATAAGAAGGAATGAAGAAGACATAATTGATTGGCCAAAAAAATAATCAAAGGTGGAGACATTACAGTAGAAAAGGGGTGTGACACTCCAATATAGGGAAGTTCATTATTGTAATCTAACTTGTGGTATTCCTTAGTTTGGAAAGGCCAAAGTTTATTTAATAGCAAATTTTTTTAGTTGGAGATTCAAAGGAAAATACTAACTTGGGATGTTTTATCTAAAAACGGATGGAGAGGTGTGTATTTTTGCTGCAAAAAACTATCGAACACCTATTCATTTTTTGACCCTTAGTCAAGCCTCTTTAGAAAAATGTGATTTCAACCTTTAATTTAAATAGTTGGTGGATTGGGTCATCTATGGAAGAGTGTCTTTGGGCTTGGGTTCAGAGATTCAAGTCTTCAACTCTAAAGTTTCTTCTCATATTTGAATTTGGTTAGGGAGGAATACGACTCTTTATGGTTTAATTGCTCATAATATAAGGGTTTGTTACTTGGAATAAGGAAAGCCTATGAAAGAAAAAAAAAAAGAAAAAGATGTGAGGGAATTGGAAATTTCTCATGGAGCAATGTGGTTTGGTTCTTTTTGATGAAGCCAATAAAAGGGAGAGGTGTGGAGAAGGGGCTGTTTTACTCTAAGAATGTGATCTACAAACAAAAGCTTGGAATAGGTCAAGAAACGAACTTTGTTGCTGAATTAATGACAATGTGGATTGTTAGTGGACTAGTAGAGTTTGGAAATAGGTAAAGATATTCAAGTTGGTAGGGGATTCCAAGGTAAACAAATCCAAGTTCTTCCGGATTCCAAGATCTTAGTAGATTGGTTTAATGGGAGGATTGAGCTCATAATTCTCCATTTAGAATCATGGCAGAGGAAGATTCAGCAAGTAGAGGACATTAAAATCTTGCATACTTATAGGGAGGACAATGCCATATCAGATATACTCTCAAAACAAGTTGCTAGATGATAGAGATGGTTTTTATGTAGAATTTCAGGGTGATGTTTTCGTTTCTGAAATTTTCTTTGATCTTTTTTATTCTTCTAATTCTCTAAAGAGATAGAAAGTTTTATCCAAATTTTAATATAAGCCACGATATTTATCATCAAGCTAAACATATAAACCAGTTAACAAATTTGCTATTTTTGTTGAAATAGCAAAACTCTTTTTTTTTTCCAAAAAATAATTAACCTATAAAAAAAAGTTTTGTAATAGAATCCAATTCTTTTCACCAATAACATAATAAAAAATATAATTTCCATAGGTCATAGAAGTTTTGTAATAGAATCCAATTCTTTTCACCAATAACATAATAAAAAATATAATTTCCATAGGTCATAGAAGTAAGAATAAAATTATATGAAGTATTGATAATCAAAATACAACTAAGACACAGTAAAATGATTATACACAGTTAAATGATTACTTTAGACCTGGGACAGTCTCATGGATTAAATTTACAGTACTCCTTTGGGAAATAGTTGTATCTGCCCCTTCGTTCGGATGAGAGAGAAGAAAAATAATGTGACTGTGGGTAATTCATTTGCTTTGGCCATAAAAATGCAGTTCAAGAAATGGAAAAGACATAAAAGACATGAGAAATTTTATATTAGAGTCTCAGAGATAAATCTAACACAGAGATGTTCTCACTGTTTCGTATAGCTTTCGGCGGTAAGTTGGCGTTACCACTCGTCTCCTCCGCCGATAGATTTGTATGCTTTTTCAGATTCTGTGGACTTGTTGTCTCCTTTGGGTTCTTCAGATTCCCCGGCCATTGAAAACGGGCGTTCTCATCGGAAGTCATGTATCCGTTGAACTTCAAATTTGTGTCGGCCTTGTGACCATTAAAATGAAATGGATATGTGGGATTGGCTGTCCAATTGCCAGCGTTGCTTTGTCGCAGGTTGGTTGCTGAACTCGGAATATCCACATGATCATGGCAGTTTTTCTCAGCCAAGGAATATCCAGGCCCACTCCGGCTGATTACCTTCTCTGAATTTGCACTTGAGAGCATTGATACATCATCAACAGTAGCAGTAGTAGTATTAGTGCTAGTACCAGTCCTATTGCTTGACCCTTGCGTGACAGCCACTTGATTGCGGCGCGCAATTCTTTCGGAGTCACGCTCTTGTTTATGCGCGTTCTGGTGACCTCCTAATGCTTGAGCGTTGTGAAACCTTCTCCAGCAGAAATTACAGCGAAATACGAGCGATTCACATCCCTCTTCGGAATAGGGAGGTGACTCTATAAAACTCTTGTTAAATATTGTAGCACTACTCTTGTAGCTTCTAATTTGTTCAGAAATTCCCCTAGCTCTTATGTAGTGCTGGTCTAGCCTGATTCCTGGGTATGAAAATATCGAGTTCCCAACGCCTTGCTTGAAGTCCTTATAACCCAAACGACCATGCCTCTCTTCCCGCATATATTTAAAGCCAGAATTAGCCATGGCAATAGCCAAAGCAATAGGATCAGAAGCCGCAGGGGATGTCGACAGACTCAAATCCAGCGAAATCGCTGCTGATTTCGCTGCTGATTTCTCTGCCAGTGCAGAGGAAGAGAATGTTTCCTTTGGCCGCTCCAGGTCAGTGAAAACCATCTTTGCACTCTACTCAGCGATCACCGTTGGCCGTCGCGGCTATCTGTTGTGTTTGGGATCGCTTGGAGGGTTATGATTTTATAGTTGGAGAGGGGATGCACCGCCCCCATATAAATTAAAGGTCAAACGCGGGTATCAGAATTTCCACATCAAACCTCTCTCCGATGTCGTTGCAGCTGAGGGTTATGATTTTATGTTTGGACAGGGGATGCACCACACCCATATAAATTAAAGGTCAAACGCAGGTATCAAAATTTCCCACGTCATACCTCCCTCCGATGTCGTTGCAGCACCTATGCGTTGCACATCATTGACAAGGACATGGGATGACATGTTGCAGCGCGCCTCGAAGACGGAGTTTGATGACACCCATGTTAACCTCATCAGAAATTGATGAGTTATTATTATTACACGGAGTTTGATGACACCCATGTTAACTTCATATGAAGAAATGTGTTATTATTATTATTAATCCAAGGTCAAAGTTAAGTTGGACACTAAATTGGTGTATGAGATTTTTTTGTTTGTGGGACAAGGGATGCACTTCCACTTACATCATTTACTTTTTTAGTTTTGAATGTGCTATTTTTTAGGACGAAACATATGCTTTTAATCTTTAGGCCCAATCAAGGTGTATGGATGAGTTCATGGGCTCGATTACTTTTTCTGTTGGCTTCGTTCAAAATATTATAATGATGACACCATAAACATTATATTGATGAATTTTTTCTTGTTTTTGAGGGTGGAAATATATTGGGTACCATTAAAAACCAATATTTCCACAATCTTGAAACCATAGTTACTAAATTCGAACCAAAAAATTCCAAAATATAGATGCTTTCTCAAGAATTAAATATTAAAAAATAAATCTAGATTATTTCCTATCTTCTAAACCAAAATTATTATAATTAAAAATATTATACGTGTAATTAATAATTTATATAATTCTATGCACATCAAAATAATACACCATAAAACAATATATTTTTAGAAAAGAGTCATATCCTCAAATAGTAAATTTTAATATAACGCTTAAAAATGAAAAAGAATAACATTATTAATTAATAACTAAAACAACCTGTAAATTTAGTTTTTCGCATAGATCCCATTGAAAACGTACTTAGTTTTTTAGTGTAAATTTTGTTCATCAAGTTGAAGGTTGTACATTCTACTCAATCCAAAAAAAATAGATAGAACGGGAGATGTCCACTTGAAGGTTGTACATTCTACTCAATCCAAAACAAATACACAGAAGGGGAGAAGCACACCCAAACTTTAGTTTGTGGCTTCGATTTGGTGTGGAGAAGAGAGTTGAAGTGCTCCCAACATAATTACCAAATTCGAAAAAAAAATACCACCATATTAAATTTAGATAGTCAAATTTAAGATTATATATTTTATAAATTTATAGAATAAAAAATTGTTTATTGTTTGTTATGGAATTTATTAAATTTTTAATCAAAGTACACTTACTAAATTTTCTATTATTATTTTAATATGATTTTTGTCGATTGCTATTGTTTTTAATATGCAATTTACTTGTTTATCCATATTTTCTATTACAAAAATTTTTGCTTTTACTTTTAATATTAATTTTCTATTAACAAAAAAATTCCTTACCAACAGTTAAATTTCATTGTTTAATTTTTTTTTTAATATAGAAATTTCTATTTTAATGTTTTAAATAATGATAGAAAATTTTGTTTTTGTGAGATTTTTAAATATTAAATTTTATATTAACCAAAAAAACTTTACCAAAATTTCATCAATTCATTATATATATTTTAATATACAATTTACATATTTATATAAAAATAAAATTTCTAAAATAATAATTTATTTCTATTTTAAATATCAAATCGAGGAGACACAAAGATGGGTGGTTGGGAAAGAGCGAGGAGATAGAAAGATGAGAGGAGGAAGTTGTGAATAGAGTTGGAAAGAGAGAGGAAAGAAGAGAAGAAAAAAAAAGGAAACGAAGAGATATAAATTAAATTGAGAGAACAAGAAAAACACAAATATAAAAAAGACATAGAAGGAAAAAAAAAAATTAATAATTTTTTTTTTATTTATTGTTTTTAAATATTAAATTTCCTATGTACAAAAAAAACTATACCAATTCAATTTTTTCGCTCTAGTAAAATCTAACCAACGTATTTTCAAACTTTTCTAACCAATACCCACTGAACTCGCTAACTATGCTTTAAATTTAATAACTGTAACTCGGATCTTAAAAATAGCCATCAGATTTTTATCAAAACCATACGGGGATTTTTTTTATCAAAATTATGCCAAAATTTTCATTATTTTCCAATCAAAGACGAAGCTGGTTAGACCACGCTAACGTGTAGACGGTATCGTGGAGCCAAACGCTGCCGTGCTTATGGTCGATGAGAATGACCTCTACAAAGTCTCCTATCAAAATAATATCACTTCTACAAAGTCTCCTATCAAAATAATATCACTCCATACTTCAAAATAATATCACTTCTACAAAGTCTCCTATCAAAATAATATCACTCCATACTTCAAGCTGCATATCACAAGTTTTTATTTCCAGAATAATGTCTTCGTGTTAGTCAAGATTGGGAAGTTTATGCAGAGAAAGCCAGGGGAGAAGTTACAGGAATTTTTCTTCCCAGAAGGATCGTTTAGAATAGGTCAAGATTGGATGATTCCACCTATGAAGTTAAAATTGTTTTATATTCTAATTAATTTTATTATAATTTGATATTTATTCAGTGTTAAGAGGAATTAAAGTTTTTTTAAGTGTAGATTTTTTTTAAAGCAAAAATTTAAATTTTTTAACATTTAATGTAAGTTATTTTAAAATAGCGCCCTCTTTCATCATATACTAAAGAAAACACCTCTTAACACAATATAGATATTTTAATAATTTTTATAATTAAATTTATTTATATATTTAAAAATACCATTTTAAATAATAAAAAATTACCCTTTTCAGAAAAATTATATTATTACATCTTAAAAAACAAGATAAAATACTAAAACTAAAATCACAAGAAAAATGATCACATCATTAAAATATAAGAAAGATAATCAACCTGTAATAAGTTTGCATGAAAAATGTCGTTGTTTTATGTGAGTAGTCAGTTCTCAACCACTAAGTGGACCCGCTTCATATAATAGGAATTCCCATTCATTAACGTAAGTTAATGTGATATTATAATACTTTATGTGAGTAGGTCAATCATCAACACTTAACATAAAAATATAAACATGTCACCATAGTCGAGTGTTTTATGCATGAATACATGTGAAGTGACTTAAAAGAAAAATAAACTCCCTAACTATTCGAGAAGGCTTGTTGTCATCATATCCTCATCCTAACTAATGGAAAGTAAGGGATATTGTAAATGTTGTTCCAAAGGGTTTTCGTCAACGTATCCTCATCCTAAGTCGTAAACATATTCTCATCCTAACTAAAAGAAAGTAAAGGATTTTGTACATGGAAGTATTATGATGTCTTGGAAGTTTAGTTCTACGCCACTATATTTCTACTAAACACCTTCACTCTATTTTGTACATGGAAATATTATGATCTCTCGAGGGAAGTTTAGTTCTACACGACTATATTCTTACTAAACGCCTTCACTCTCAAGGCACTCAAACTCTCAATTCTCTTTTACGAATATTTGGTAGCCCTTGGACATTGTTGTTTATGTTGGCTCTTTTCAAATCTTATGATCCTTTAAACCCCTTGTGAAGGTGCCTTGATCCCCCATACAATCTTCTTCCCCCTAAATCCTTAACATACCGTCTTCTTCCCCTCTAAATCCTTAACATGGGTCTCACCTTGAGGAGGGGGTCTTTTCTAAATCTAGTATTCATCCCCTTAACCCTACTTATAATGACTCCTTAAATATTTTCCCATTCTCGTTTATCATTCTTATCACTTGTTGGTTGCATTCCACTGATATGAACTCTTGTTTAAAAAATGTGACCACTAAAAAGAAAAAGAAGAATAAGAAAGTGCTTGCTCATGGAGGTCTCTTTAAGGAGATCACCAAATCTTCCGAAAGCCATCGTTCACTTAGAGCAAAGAAGCTTTCAAATGATTGTTCACCATGATCATGAAATCCTATAATATTTGGGGAGTCAGAGGCCCTCCTAAAAGACACTCTCTCAGTAGACTGGTTGGTATACAAAGACCCTCCATAATATTTTTTCCAGAAACTATGGTGTGACTTGTTAAATCTAGGGAGGAGCTACATAAGGTTTGTCTCGAGTGGTGTATCTACTCTATGGTTGCCATGGACACTCTAGGGGTCTCTTGGTCATGTGGAATCCATATGATGTTGTACTTAGACCTTTCTTTAGGAATGCTATTATTATTTTGGAAGGTCATTGCAGAGGTGTGGAGACTCGTGTCTTGTTTGTCAACTACTATCGGCTGTATGAGGATAGAGAGGTTTTTTGGAGACAAATCCAAGCTAGTGGTTTGTTGCTGGAACACTCTCTCACATTAGCTAGGGAGATGAATTTCACCACGTCTGCTAATGAAGTTTGTGGGTTTTGTCACATACCCATTTTGCAAATTCCCTCTTGTAAACATTATAAATATTTTCTAGGAATTATTTAGCCACAATTAACTGGTTGAGAGAAAGGGACATGGATTTCAAAGCTTGGGGAGGGAGATTGTCTGATAAACTCAGTTATTTAAATTCTAGTGAGGGAAGCTGATTGATATGTTTTAATGGGTTGACTTTGTTTTTAATTCAGCTAGAAAAGAAGGATGCGCCCATGCTCTCGTTGGGAATATTTTCATGATTTCCTAGACTGATAATTACTTTCAATGATTTATCCATTAATCTATCTTGTGTTACATTCTTCATTAAGTAATTACACATAGAAAATATTCAACAATAAAACAATAATAACAATAGAAACACGAAGAGACATGAAAACACAAGAGACACAAACTTTATCCTAGGAAAACCCTAAGACAATCATGGTTAAACAAAGATATATCCATCCTCTTGAAATTTCATCCTTCTGCTCAAACTTCGGTCTATTGTCTAGAAACTCATTGTGCCACCTGAAATTTTCTGTCCTCTTACTCTACCTCAAATTCATCCTCTTTTTGCCTTAGATTCATCATTTTTCTCCCTCAGATTTGTCCTTGTTGTGATTCCAAGTATGCCCAAAGGAGGAGGTCAAATGGCCTTTTTATAGTGATGGAAGGTGGCCCAAGTGGTGTGACTGATGGGTTGAGCTAACTTGAACTTGTGGAGGAACTA
>APFE030485183.1:7415-29015 GCA_000404065.3 Pinus taeda
GTTAAGAGATTAATTATAATGTATTATTCTTCTTGAAGTTTTTAAAAACTATTTTTGACTAATTGTATTTACAAAAAATACAAGAGATCAATTATAATGAATTATCCTTCTTGGAAGTCTTTTTAATTATCTTCAACTAATTGCATTTTCAAAATATTTTAAGAGACTTGCTTAATGAAAATGCAAAAAAGAACATTTTTATAGATGGCTAAAAGATTACCCATAGCTTTTAAGATATTAATTATAATGAATTATCCTTCTTGGAAGTATTTTTAACTATATTTAACTAATTTCATTTACAAAAAAATCTAAAAGATCAATTATAATGAATTATCCTTCTTGGAAGTCCTTTTAACTAACTTTGACTGATGACATTTACAAAAACATCTAAGACACTTGCTTAATGATAGTAGGAGTAAATTCTAATAAATTTATTGCACAACAAAATGCAAAAAAAAAGAACATTTCTATAGATTTCTAGAAGATTGCCCATAGCTTTTCCCACGGGAGTCTAGGCTAGAGTTCTTTCGATTATAGTCTTTATTCCTTGTTATTATCAATAGGGAGGACTGTTTCTTTTTAAGCATATTTGAATAGGAAGGTGGAGAAGAGGACATATTTTCAGCCGCTTTACCAACTTCTTCATCTTTTAATACAAGAGAGACATTTTGGGAAAGCTCTTCCATTGCCATATTTTTCCTTGATTCTTCTTGATCAGTTGAATCAAGAGGGGCCTTTGGAATGAGGTTATTAGGATGATGCGCTTGGGCCTCAAGATTCTCACCTTCTTCCTATGAATTTTCTCCTTCTAACTATGGAAAATTCATAACTTCAATGTCATTTTTAGAAGGGGGCTGTTGTTGAGATTCAACCTTATATAGTTGCCACTTTTTATTTCAATGTTTCTTGTGTTTCCTTTTCACTGGAGATAATCCTTTCTTATTTTTGCCTCTCTTTTTTCAATGTGATGGGTTAGAGGAGCCTCAAGAAATTAAATATTTTGGACAACATTTTGCAAAGCACCCATACTCATGACACAAATTACATCTAAAAATAATTCATTCATATTCCAAAGCGTGGAGGTGAAACCATCCATCCAGATTTAATTAAACCTCCTTAAGATGCCTTTTGAGGAATCCATTTCCACATAAATTATGGCACACAAAAAAAATTTCCCATGTTCTGTATCACTAGAAATAAATTTTCTTAGATTATCTCCTATAGCCATAAAAATGATTTCACCCAAGCAAAGAAGAGGGACGGAAGTATGATCCACACGGGTGCAAGTGAAATTTCCATCATGGGATTAAATTCTAGAGACTAATGAGTAAAAAATAGACCTATGGTTCCCATGAAATAAGGACTTTCTTTATAAATCTTGTCTTTGTTGTAATACCCCTTGGTAAACATGTAAATGTTTGAAGTACTTGTTGAGTTACTTGTTATACTATAGACAACGTTAAAATGTCTAATGTGAATAAGTTATGAACATAAATGTTAATTTATTTTTTCTTTTAAGTTTGGCATTATATTACTTTGAAAATGGAGTACAATAAGAATTTCTTAGTGATCGGTTCTTCCCTACAATGAAACTAGCTCAGTACCACCAATTTAGAGTCTTTAAATTACATATGATGCGCTTAACCAAAGTATCTTTCAGGACCAAAGATAGGACTAAACATATTTTTTGAAAAATTACAAAATGGCCATAGCATTGACTTTCAAACACAAAACTCGCATAAACTACGAATAACATATCAGAACAAGTTGACAAAGAGATGTTTAAGAAAACTAATGAGCTTGTCGAAGTATGGAAGACCTTACATTTTCCCTAGGCCATGACCGATGTAACAAGGGTGATCTACCAATAGAGATATGTTGATACTGACTCTGCCAAGACCCCACAACACAGTCACGAGCCATTATTTAACTCTATTTTACACCCAAGCTATGTTGTTGGTGACCGTCATGCTATAACCATGAGCCCTGTTGCGAGCACTAATCACAGCCATGTTATGAACTTGAGTTGTAGGCCCTAAGCCACATTCAAATTTGAGACCAGGAACTTCTTTGATACATTGCACACACTTTTTACACCACTACTATATACATTGAACATATTCAGACTGTGGTGAATGTTATGAAACCAGCTCACAAAAAGATAGAAAAGATAGATCAATGACTTAAAAATCATCCTCTCCAAGGGGGAACCTCCTTTACATTACAAAAATGAATAATTCTTGGATGATACAAATGAAAAGACCTCATTTTTATATATAGGAGTCTAAGGGGTCCCAATACAATTAGAGCCTACATAACAATAATATTGTAGGGGCACAACAATAACAGTAGTGGGATTTTATACCACATAATAATAACAACATGGGGACTATATGGGCACAATAATACAATAAGAGGGTTGCACTAATAACACTAAGGGGTTACACTAGTAGTATAGGGACCTACGATCCGAATATAAAATGGTATCAACCCATGGTATTCATCCACCCATGGATTTTACTCACGGTATTGTAAGTGACATCTACCCATGGTATTAATTCACCCATGGAATTGAACCATGGTATTGTGACATCCACTTGTGGTATTCATTCACCCATGGAATCAACCTACCATGCCCATCTCCTTCAAAAATTCTTGTCATCAACACTTGAGTAGTTCTGGATTCTTATGTATAAATATATCATCCTCCTATGTGGAATCTTTAGGGGTTAAGTTCTTCCACTTGATGAGATACTCTAAAATTGATCGATTTTGTAGATGTTGATTTCTTGTTTTTGTGACTACTTCTGGTTCCAATATGATTTTTCCTTCCTCATCAAGTTCTAGAAATATTGTTTGAACTGGGATCTCCTCACCTATAACCTTCTTTAAGCATAAAACATGGAAAACTAGGTGCACTTGGGAAGTTGAGGGACATTTTTTATATGTTTGTAGTCGTAGAAATACCCAATCACCTACATCAAAACTTCTTTCACTGCGATGTTGATTTGCATGTTGTTTCATTATATTGTGCGCTAAAGTGAGGTTATCCTTTAAGAGTTTGATAGCTTGTTTTTCATCCTGGATGTGATCTTCGATAGATTGAACCTTAGAATTTTCTCTTAAAGATGATGTGATGGATGGTGGATGATATCCATAAAGTGCTATAAATGGGTTCATTTTTGCTACATTATGGAAGGAAGTGTTATACCACCATTCAGCCAAAGGTAACCACTTGATCCATTGTGTCTGTTTATCAGATACAAAGCAACGAAGATATCCTTCCAAACATTTGTCCACTATATTAGTTTTCCCATCAGATTGAGGATGATAAGATGAGCTATGAGCTAACTGAGTACCAAAATATTCCACATCTTGTACTCCAAAGAAACATTTGGAGCTTTTTACACATAATTGTTTCTCCTCCAATAGTTTGAGCACTCTATCAACATGTTGAACATGATCCTTAGAAGACTTGTTGTAAATTAGTATATCATCAAAAAATAATAACACAAATTTTCTAAGGAAGGGTTTGAAAATGGAATTCATCAAACCTTGAAATGTAGAAAGTGCATTGGTAAGGCCAAAAGGCATGACTAGAAATTCATAATGACCCTCATGAGTTCTAAATGTTGTTTTTAGAATATCTTCAGTCTTCATTCTGATTTGATGATATCCTGAATGAAGATCCAACTTGGTGAAGTAAATTGCTCCATGTAATTCATTTAATAATTCATCAATGATAGGAATGGGAAATTTATCTTTAATAGTGAGCTTGTTGTGCTCCCTATAATCGAGGCATATGTGCCATGATCTGTCCTTCTTGTTTACAAATACCATTGGAGCAGAGAAAGAACTTTGACTGGGTTGAATTATACCAACCTATAGCATTTCTATAACCATACATTCAATTTTACTCTTTTGGGGATATCGATATATGTAAGGCCTAGTGTTTGGGGGAACACTTCCCAAAATCAAATGAATATCATGATCATGTTCATGAATAAGTGGGATGCCTTTGGGAGTCTCAAATACCTTGGAATGGTTGTCCAAAATGTTTTGGAGATCTTGAGAAATAGATGATTTCGTTGTGGGAACCTCTAGTGAACATAATTGTGCAATTACACCGCATTGTTCTTTATTTAGAAGCTTTGTTATGCTTTTAGAGCTAATTATATTTCCCAATTTCCCTTCGATACCCCTTAATTCATTTTCCTTTCCTTCCCAAAAAAAAATTCAAAAAACATTCTTGAAAATTAAAATCTATTACACTCAAAGATTGTAGCCATCGGACTCCTAATACAAATTCTACATCATCCATTAGAATGGAAAGCATTGGACTATTCAAGACATATTCTCCCATGGATAGCTTGATATTAAGGCACTTTCCAAAGAAATTTATGGTTCCTCCATTTGCAACCATTACTTGACACTCTAATGCTGGATATAGGAAGCAATTCAATTCCTTGGCTATCTTACAATGAATAGAATTATGATTACTACCCAAATAAATCAACACTATTAACTTTTTATTCTTGATATGCCCTTCTATCTTGAGATTTTGAGGAGTGGTAATTCTTGTCAATGCATTACAAGATATGGTCAGTTTCATTTATTCTTTCTCTAGGATTGGTTCCTAGTGTATATTCTCTTCTTTTGACATTTTTTATTCCTTTTCTTGCTCCTCTTCACTATCTATGTAAATTAATTTATTTTCAGCACACTTATGAGCTTTAGTGTATTTTCTATGACAATTGTAACAAAGCCCTTTTTCTCTTTTTTCTTCCAATTGTTGTGGTGTCAACCTTGTAAGTGTTGAAAGGTTAGGAGAAACAATACTTACATCTTTATAGTTGTGAGCGGTAGGTTTCCTTGTTGCCATAATTTTGCTTTTCATTTTTCTTGCCAATCTAAATGCCTTCTCCAATGAATTAGGTTCCCAAAGCTAAACCTCGTGTTGGATTTTATCCTTTAAAGTCCCTATGAACACATCAATCCTATGATCCTATGGAATATCTTTTACCCCTTATATTCAATTTTTGGAAGTCCTCAATGTGCTCCATCATTGAACCCTTTTGTTTGACATTTATCAATTGGTTAAAAAAGGTGTTTCTTTTTGTATCCCCATCACGTGCTATCAGTTCTTCCATAAAAACTACCCAAGTAAAAAAAAATTTACAAGAGCAAAGCTATCGATACCATACAAACTGATTTGGTTCCAAATATAAAGTTGCAATGCTTCCTTTTATGTGTTTTGCACATTATGGAGATCAAAATATTGTTCCATATGTTGTATCCATGTTACAGTCTCATTGTCATCAAACTTCCTCACATCAATCTTTGGAACATGGTGGGGTTTCAATCCAACGTTAGTGTCTATGAGATCATGACTAACATTTCTTTTGTTCTCATCATGAGTTTCGTTTACTACCCTTTCGCCATTAGTAAGCATTTCTTGTAGCAACTTTGTCAAATCCGTCTTCAAATATTCGATGTTGTCTTTAATGTTTTCTTCTAAACCATCCATCTTAGCTTCCACGCCCTTTGAATTCCTTCAAACTAATTTTTCAACCAAACTTATGCAAAACTTAAAAAAAACTACACACATTTTTTCACTTTGTAGGAGCTCGATATTAAATCTATTGTATATTTGTAATTTTGGATCTCCAATGTCTGAAATTACATCCTCCAATACCCCTCTGAGTCATATTTCCAACCCCATAAATCTGATCATGATTGAGTTCTCCAAGGAAGCATTATGCTAAATCTCCCACAATGACCTAATTATAGACTGCTTCAATAGAGTGAACTTTTACGAAGTGCCATGTGTCATTGTTTCAACCTTAGGACCTAAAATTGACACAAAAAAAACTATAGGTCATCATATTTTATAACCTTTTACGAAATTTCAATCTCATGCTCAGAGATAAAGTTATGACAGTTTTCTCGATGTCGGCTATTTGGGATTTAATTTCGGAGCTTGCAAAAACCCTAAATGTCCTTGACCATATATCTGAAAATATAGCAAAACGATATCTCACATTCGAGTATGAGCTTCATGAATATTTCCTCTTAAATGGGTTTTATTTTCAGAGTATGAAACTTCATAGAAAAAATAAATTATAACAAAAATACCATGATGACCTGTTTGCGATGGAATTTTGGAGCTTGCAAAAACCCTAATTTCCTCAGATCATATCTCTGAAATATAACTAGACAAGATCTGAAATTTGGACACGAGGTTTAGAACAATTTTAGCTCAAATGGTTTTCTTTTATCTTCTGAAACTTCATAGAGAAAATGTTATATCGAAAATTCCACGATGACCTCTTTGGAGAAGAAAAACCCTAGAATCCAAAGCTCTGATACCAAATGTTATGAAACAAGCTCACAAAAAGATAGAAAAGATAGATCAACGACTTAAAAATTAGTCTCTCGAGGGGGAAACCTCATTTACATTACACAAATGAACAATTCTTGGATGATACAAATGACAAGACCTCCTTTCTATATATAGGAGTCTAAGGGGTCTCAATACAATCAAAGCCTACATAATAATAATATTTTAGGGGTGCAACAATAACAATAGTGGGCTTCTATGGGGCATAGTAATAATAACATGGGTACTATGTGGGCACAATAATACAATAAGTGGGTTGCACTAATAATAATAAGGGGTTACACTAGTATTATAGGGACCTAATAGTGAACCTTCCAATTTTTGGTCAATTCACAACCACATGAAATGGTAGTTAGGAGAATTCACCTCGGGGAAACCTACACTGCTAAGAGAGTAATTAACCAAAATACGGTGATACCTTGTTTCAAGAATTGAAAACATACTTGAGTCACTACTAAAGACAAAAAAAAATGGTACATAACCAAATTTAATGAGAGTAGAATGCCAATGAGAAACTACATTGCCAGACTTGAGTGCCAAGAGGATGGCCAAGGAACAATCCGTGAAACTTAATGAATTTTCCCAATTGTAAGGATGCTCATCATTAGTGAGAGGCTCCGGATATGAAAGAAAATTCTTAGTTCAATGTCTATCTCCCATGGAGACCAAAGGATGTCAAATGGACTTAGAGTACCCCATGACCAGTGGACAATGAATCTAATCCTTTAGATAGAAGAGAAAAGAAAAATCCAGACGTTGGCACTAAGGATGATTTCTAGGGATGACAGCCTTTACTGGCATGGTTGTAGATGTGCACCATTTCCTTAACAAAATGAAACCCTTTATTGATCTTTATGTAGATGATGCTTTGTAAATCCTTCCCACACATGCCAACATTAATCTATCATGAATTAATCAGATTCATGTCGATTGAATAATAATAGAAACCCATGATAACCATATATTGATGTGCTTGTTGAAAGGAGTGAAAAGAGCATGAAGCATGAGTATATTTATGCTATTATATGCCAAGGCTAGGGATGACACATGCCAATCTAGCTGGATCCTAATTCCGCTTGAAGTGGTCTTTTAATTGAGACTGCATGTCATTTGCACTAGCAGTCGGGGTAGCATAAATGTTCATTTTTATTAATAAAAATAATTTAAATAGTCATCCATAAAATTATGGGGAAAATAATTATAGTGAATTTCATATTCTAGAACATTTCAAGATAGTTATGAGAAGAGGTAGTTTCCTTCCCAAATTTTTCTCTCTAGAGATAAAACATCTCAAATGGGAAAAACAAACCAAGAGGGGAAAGGAAAGAAACCACCTGAAGAAACCTTGAAGAGAAGAGATTGTAAGACTAAACCCTTTGGCAAGACAATACTACGACATAGATTTCTTAAGTTGGTTGGCTAGTGGAATTCCTTTTGAAGCGTAAGTGCTCATACTAAAGGCATTAGATTGTAGCTAGTTGGGACCAAGTGGTCTTGGGTGAACCTATGAAGGTTATTGTATGAAATTGTTCTAGATATGAATTTGACTCTAGGGGAGTTTCAATAGAGGTATTGCTTCTCACAGGATGGGAGGAGCATTCTATGGCCTATGATTTTGTGGATAGATGGAGAAAGAAATAGATCAGTATTGAGTAAACCTACTTTATGTTAGTTATTGTTGTCACAAATATGGAAGTTCTTATTTTAGCCTTTAAAGGACTGAACTGTATTTATATTTTTTAAAAATTAGAATTGTGACAATAATGTCAAGAATGAAATCAGGCATATACTAAGAAGCATACTTGACTTGTTTTGTCTATATTATAAAGTACATTTTTGTGGATTGAAACTCTAAAATATGGGTCACAAATAATAATAGAAAGAGGTTTAAAATGAAAGAAACAGGGACATCCTCCTCTTGGGAATTTTGAGTTAGTTCCTAGGACAATCCAAGGTTATGAGTAGCCTAAGAAAAGTCTCTAATTCCCAATTTAACTTAAAAAAAAAAAAGAGATGAGAACAGACTAAAAGTAGTCCGTATATAAGGAATCCATATGATAACAGCTAATAATTTTCCATGTCGAATAACCATCATTCTCCATATAAGAAAAGTAATTCATTCTATGAAACCCTTGTAAGATCTTTGAACTAACATTATAGGTTATAAAACCATACAAGAAGAAAACTACTCGGAGTTTCTATCATATATATATATATATATATATATATATATATATATATATATATAGATATAGATATATATATATATGATACAATATGAAATCCTAAATTAAAATTTATACAACGGATCAACCATTTTCCATCAATTACTAATGCTAAATCATACCAAGTAAGAAATAAAATTCCCAAGCTAATTATCTCAATAAGAAAAAAGTTAAGAAGTCATCATAGAAGTTGAAGAAAAATAATAATCATTGTTCCATTTAGAATGGATTTAGACCATAGTATATATAGTGTTATTTCATAAAAATTAGAACTTCAACATTTATGTAGCAACCTTACAACCATTGTGATATCTAACTCCTAATAGAAGTGCTCGTCACAGGCCATTCAACTAAAATTTCAAATAAAATCACTTGAGATGCTTATGCAACTCTATCCGACAGTAAATAAGAGCCAACCATTCTAGTCCATTACTAGATGTGGCAATTCATTGACAGACTTTCAGATATCAAGAGAAATATCAAAACCCTAGTACATAAACCATAGCCAAGTAAAATTATTATGGCACCTAGGGAAAAGTAAAGAATAATGCTAGGTCAAAACCTAGTTAAGAAACCATCGAACCCTTGAATTAATTATGGAAGGTCGCAATGCTAGGTATCACCTCTAACAAATATATATAAACAAACATAAAGAATAAAGTTAAATAATTGTGGGTTATATTTGATTAAAATAGACATACATATTAACAACATGGAAATCAGGAGTTAAACCCTAACCTGAGTTGATGCCTGGAGGTGCTTCACCAGAGGCTCTTGTGCATGAAGATAGAAAATAAAGTATTGCACTGAGAGAAATCCTAGAAATTTTGGATCATAATGACTAAGGAGGTAAAATATCTTCTTAACTCGGCAAGAATATTAATTAAAACTAAGCCTATGACTTCTCAAGTTAGAAGAGGCCCTCGCCAAAATCTTAAAGGCATGGATGAGATCCGACCAACACCCTAACAACCATAAAATGAGGGAAACAAATATATTTTCACCTCTATACTCAATAAATATACAAGGTGGAAAAAAGTAATTATAAAGGTCACCTCTATTGATGAACTGCTAGTACTCGAAGAGAGAGGAAATGTTGTAGGGGAACAATGCTTCCTTAAAACCCATTTACTGTGTTGACATATGACAACCACCCACAAGGGAATAAGAAATCTCTTACGTATAGTATTAAATGAAAATAAGCATAGATATCAACCAATACATATATAATATTTATAGGAGGCGAGTGGCTAATTAACTTTATAGGCACAAAATTTCCATCGAAGGCAACAAATGATTAATATAGGAACCCTTACATGTCATAGCAGTAAATTAGTGGAACAACAAAATCCATCCATGATAAACCAACCCAATTATTAGTAGTAAAAAATCATCCAATATGTGTAAGAGAGTTACAAAGCCTCGCTAGGGCGAGAGAGGAGTAGAATGATCTCATATTAGACAAGACGGAGGAGGGTTAATTACCTCAACTAACCCAATCCATCCCCCACCATCGATTGAGATATTAATCTAGATGTGTAATGGATCGATTGACACATGGATGGGGTGCATCACAAGATTTGAGAAACCTTGATGTGCAACAACCCAGTTTCTCAAAAGATTGGAGGTGAATAATATAGATGCTATTGGAGTTATAGGAAATATATAATAATGTAATATGTTTAACGATGAATTTAATTATTTAAATATGAACACCCTAATGTTGTACACTACCATATGGATTTCCATTAACAATACATTCCATATTTAAAATTTATTGCTTCCTATGGGACAAGAGACATTTATGTTACCATACATATATACATGAGTGGTCGTTAGTATAAACAGGAGCAAATATATAAGTGTAACTTAATTTATAAAATATTGATGGAAATTATTACCTTCAAAACAAACATGTTGGACACCTAGGGGAGAAAACAGTTGTTTGGAAGATTTATTTGATAACACATGCTAACTAGTAAGTCATATTCTATCACTATTGGATAGTAAGGAAAGAGAAAAGTCCATGATATGTAAAAATGAGAAGGTATATGCATAAACAAATAGGTATACATATACGTGTATGAATAAAGTAAAGCAGTATTTCCATTTTGTTAAACAAATAAAAATATCAGATAGATATGTATAAGAAAATTGGTAGGGTGTTGCATATGAAATCACCCTAAAAAGTTTAGGTTTATTTGCATCATGATTACCTATTTCTTAATTGCAATATCCTTTTATTAGTTTTCTAAAACAAAATTATATATTTCAATATGTAATTTATATGATCAATAATCATAAGGATATAGTGAATATTATTAGGGATGGAGAAAGTATAAAAAGGAGTAAAATATGTTGTTGGTACCAAAATAAACAATATTTAATTGTTACATTATATGCAATCATAAATTAAGCATTGGATTGGTATAAACTATCACCTTGCACATACTGCATGTTCACCAATAATCTAGAGAAAAAAGTAGAAGTAAATAAATTCTTTGAATCCTAACAAAAAGAATAAGTTTACCTATTTATGGGAAGCAAGCCAGAATAGAAAGGAGACTCACAATAATGAAGGAATTGCACATTAAAACAGAGAATATACACATAATAAAGTGTATATAAGGAACAAAAGAGGGTCGACAACATTGGTATACCCAAGAAGGCTCACTAGGCATACTTAAAGATAACTTTTGTAAAAATTGAATGGAGATACAAAACATATTACTTGCAAGGTAACCATATAAAACTATATGTGTGTGTGTGTGTGTGTTTGTGTCTCAATAGTATAATTTAGGTATAAACAAGTCTAATCTTGTAATATCTTGTTGACATGAGTAAGATTGAATTTTAGGTCTGCTGGGAAACCTGTAAATAATAAACCTACATCCCTGAAAGTATTTTCATCAAGGGGGTCACTGAAAATTAGATATAACAATAGAATAATGGTGCAAACCATTAACATGGAAGTTTGCCAAAGATAAATAATTTAGAATTTCTTATTCTTTAAAACCAACTAAATTAAGGTACCTTGTGATAAGCTATCATAGTAACTTGTGATTGAAAGAAGAATAGTCTCAGAATAGTGAAGTGAGTAGCATATCTAAGGTTTTAGGTTGAAAGTGATGTCATAATAGTATCTAAGTCACATCAAGGTAGTAACTAAACATAGAAGCACCTCGAAACAATGTTGTTGATACTAGGAAAGCTATCACCCTTACACCAAATTTGGTAAGCATAAAGTAAGCAAGATTAGAGTTATTTTTGGAAGTATGGGAATTTTCTAGGAAGGAAAACCCCAAATGTAGGAAAGGAATTTAAATAGCTTTCAAATTTCTTATACCTACTAGATGTAAGGGGCTCAAGATTATTGTGAATTACTGACTCGTGATACTGAATTATGGATTATTTCTTAATTGGTTTAATTTATAATTGCCTCGTGATTATAAAGGTTAAATTTGATTGAAATGAGGACGACAAAAGAATTAAGGCTGATTGAAATGGTTATTAATTGTACTTTCGGTAACTGATCAGAGTTTTCACAATAGGAGAACAAGAATAGATGTGGGCTAGATTCTATCTATCTATCTATCTATCTTATATATATATATATATATATATATATATATATATATATATATATAGAAGAAATGCAGAATATATATATATAGATAAGTTAGGGTTAGATAATGGATCCATAAGATACAATAGAAAACTCTTAACCTAGTCATTGCTAGTTGATGCTTTCTCTTTAAAGTGTTGTAAGATAGCATAGGCTAGAAAGGAAAACATAGGAAATATGCTTGATAACATACACTTGACAATAAATGTGTACATTAAATACTCTGATGAGTATTTTTTCCCAATGTAAATTGGAGGATTGATGGTGGTTATCAATGAAAAAAATGATCTGAAAATAGGAAGATAGTCGACTAAGGTAACCAAGGAGATGTGGCATATAATTCTATGAAAGATTAAAATTGTGGTAAAAAGCATATTGGCACAAGAAATAAAAAAAATTAACTTTTATAGGCAAAAATGAAATCTTAGTAAATAATTAATTAGAATGAACATATGCTTACAAAATCATTGTGTTAAGATCACCACACTAATATGATGTGTTGCCATGGAAGTTACAAGAAGGAAAGGACCCCATGTAACTGCTAGACATCTTAATTAATAATTTACCGAATAATTTACTAAAGTCAACTATGGTTAACAATGGTTGACCATGGTGACCATAGGTAAGTATGGTCAATCATAGTTGACCATAGTCAACCATAGTTATGATATTTGGTGATGACTGACCCTAGTTAGAGTATGGTTGACCATGTCTGCCTATTATTAAACATCGATGATTATGTTCTGACTGTGGTTAATGATTGTTTGACTGTAGTTGACCATGGTTGATTATGGTTTTACATGTTCACCATATTTAAACATTGCTGACTATGTTTTGGCTATGAATGACTATGCTTAACAATTGTTTGACTATGGTCGACCATGGTTGAATATAATTTTCGATGTTCACCAAGTTTAAACATCAATGACTATGTTTTAACTATGAATCGCTATGGTTAAAAATTGCAAGACTATGGTTGAACATGGTTTGGCTACAGTTGTTCATGATTGTCTATAGTTGAACATGGTTTAACTATGATTAACCATCATACGACTATGGTTTGACTATGTTCAACCAAAGTTGAATATGATTGACTATAGTTGGCAATGGTTTCAATATGGATTGCTATGGTTTCAATAGTGGTTGTTGATGGTTAACCATGCTTTGACTACAACTAAGCTTGGTCGTCCACTATAGGCCTCCATGGTTAACCATGGTCATCCATTGTGGTTCAATTAGGTTTGTTATTATTCGCTATAGGTCACTTAGACCATGATGTGTGGTAAGTATGGTTCACCATGGTAGTCATGTTTATTATTGTTGAATATGATGCCCATATTGACTATAGTTTACCATGTTAATAATATTAAATTATATTTAACATGTGTTAATGTATAAATTAGTTTACAATTAACACATTATAAATTTGTAGATTAATATATTATTAATGTGTCATTAATGTTATATTAAACTCTTATTAATATTAGTTAAATGTTATGTAATCTTATTAATGTTATATTAATGTGTTAATAATATTATATAGTCTTAATATTATATTAATGTCATAATTAAATATGAATATTATGATAAATATTAAATATATTAATTTTTATTAAGTAAATATTGTATTAATAAACTAATTATTAATAAATTAATGCTTGAGTTAATATATTAATATATTAATTAATATTTCAATATATCTATATATATATATATATATATATATATATATATATATATATATATAGATTAAACGTCTGATGTTGTTGATACCAATCAAGAAATATATATGGGTGCAGCCAATACTAACATAGGATCTCATAGCGTGCATCAACAAATATATTATTTGATGAGAATGAGCAGCTGAAACTAACATATGATTACATAGCACACATCATGAAATATATATTATTCGATGAGAATGAGAAGCTGACAAGATTGATATCAGAGTCAGTAATGTCTAGTTCATTACGGTTAGTATTCAAAATTTATAAGTCTCTAAAATGGATAATTCTAGAAGATCAGACTCTTTCAAAGAGCTTGAAGCTAAAGAACAAGCTGAAGAAAACCCATTAAAAGATATGTTTCCTTCATCATCTAAAAGGGTTATAAATTCTAAAAAACTTCAATATTTTGAAAGTCAAACTGCACCTAAGTGGTGTCTGCATAGTATCTCCTCGTCAGAAGTATATGTTGACTTCTCTATGTTTCATCTTAAAGCTGTAACTAGAATATATATCAAAGAAAGTGTTAGTCGAATACAAGAGAACTTAGATTCTATACAAACACTTTCTCTTCTTAACACTAATAAACTTTAGTTTGAAGCCAAAAGACTAGGAACCAAATATTTACATCTAGGGTGCATAAGGGTAGGGATCAATCCCTTAGTCCATAGAGAACTAAATACTTTTCTTCTTATCACAGTCAGAGATCTGACACATAACAAGTATTCAGATTCAATGATAGGAATGGTTGCTCCATTATCAAATGGACCAGTATACTTTGATTGCTATCCCAACTTTTCTATATATATATTTGATGAGCACATCAAGGATATTTTACAACTACATATTCAAACAACAGGGTTTGATATGAATAAAAAGAGAAATAATATTTCCATTCAAACTCATGGTTGTTTTAGATACACAAATACACTTTATCCTATAGTTATCCATGCTCCCAGCAAAGAATCCAAATCTAGTTTGGTTGTTCTAACACATACCTAGAATCAAAAGATAGAACATCAGATTATTAAATGGGAGGACCTAAGTTCCCTAGAACATTGGGTTGTTGATAACCTAAAACCTCCAATATTGCAAAAGATTGCTCCTGTTGATATACAAGAAGGACCATCATCTGTTGTAGTATCCTTCCCTAGAATATCTACAATAGATCACAGAAGAATTGATTTAGCTTGCAAAGCATCATCCATGTATATTGATCCACAAGTAGTAGATACTGCCAGTTCTTTTACACCATCTGTAGATTTCCCTCATATAGATCTATTTGAATATGTCTAGATTATAAATTTTTCATCCCTGCAAGTCATTTGGCCAAGCTGTAATTAAAAGAGAAATCTCAGTAGCCTTGTTGATTCTATCATACATCAGAACCACCATCCAAAGATAGGAGTATCTCCTCCTACAACTTCTGTCACTCCGTGTCCAAATCCTAAGTGTTTTGAAATACCTTTCCCTCATGATATTGATCATGTATTAATGATTCATGAGCTTCCATATTTGAAAAATGAAGACCCCCACTTCAAAGACATGTTTAGAAAATTGTGTCATATTGGTATGCCTCGCTATGGTCTAGGATATCTGGAACAACCTGATGAAATAATCCCTCAATCCAGATTTGACAACTTTGTGCCTTCTTATTGTAGAAAGCTGTCAAAATCATAAATGCACAAGTTCTTTTCAATTATGGAAGGATGTAGGAAGAATACAATTGATCATCAGTGGATGAAATATATGCTCAATTGGGATTTATACACTCATCATGAGGCTGAAAGTTTTGACCTTACCACTCCATACCCAGAAAAAATTAGATTATCCCATGAATGGAAAACATACATTCAAAAGAACAATGTTTGGTTGTCTTTTTATGAATGGAAGAGGAAGAAACACAATACAAATGTACAAATGGCAGATGTTGAATCATCCTCAGCAAAACATTCTTGGACTGCCATAGATGGTAGTAAAATTGAAACTTCTACCCCCTTCCCTACTTACAAAGGAATTATATTAGGAGAAGCACAGAACAGTGCTAAATCCATTCCACTGGTCAGAAAATATGATAGTGCCCTTGGCATTGATGGTAGGATATATAAAGCAAGTGAATAGATAAACTAGACAAATACAGCAGTTAAAGGGCTAGAAATGAATTGTTAAAAGCCTACTGAAGTTAAAAAATATTTTGATAGTATACAAGTCTATGTAAATAGTATTAACAAAACTCTGAATGATGTGAACTATTCCACTACTGTATTGAAATTTTTTGTTAAAGAATCCTTAACAAGGATAGAATAGGTTGAAAGGAAAGTAGATATGGGAAAACAATCTACTCAAGAATCTATTGAAGATTTGTCTAAAAAATTTGATAAAATTCATATAGCCCCCAAAGACAAACCGATTCCATTTTTTCTCTATTCAAGAGATTTGTAGATATTCAGCATCTTATTAAGCCTGTTGATAGATTTCCTTCTCTCTTCCCTAAAGAAATAGCTAAAGAAAAATCTGAGCCAATGACTATCTCCTCACTATTTAAAGAACCAGAGCAACCTAAAAGCTCAAGACCACATTTTTTCCCTATCTATGAGCCTCTCCAAAGTCAATATACTAGGTTTCCAGCACCTGATCTCAATGGAAAAGGGAAACTTCCAAAAACACATAACTTCCATCCTGAATCACATAGAGAATGGAATATTGACAATTTGAGTGTTGCTTAGATTCGACAAATGATAGATCGTATGTTTACAGAATACAAGCTCATGTGCCTAAGGGGAAAAAATGAAATAGAAGCTTGTAAATTTATTTTTCAGTGCTTTACTCGAACTTTTTTGCAATGGTGGGAAACAAAGACATCACCAACAATAGTGGAAAAAATGGAAAATGAAATCTTGAAAGATGAAGCAGGAGATATCACTCATAATGCTAATGGAGATCCACAAAGCAATATGATTGGGGCACTAACTTCATTCATTTTAGAACATTGGTGTGGAGGAGAACCCAAACTTGCCAATAAGCATGAGATAATTCTCATGAATATTAAATATAATAAAATGTCTCATTATGAAGACTTTCATAGAGACTGGATTCAAATAATATATGAGGTTAAAGATAGCAAAAATCTCTTGTGGAAACAAATATACTTAGCAGCATTGCCTTCAAAATTTGTAGATTATCTAAGAGAACAAGATGCTTTTCAGTTGCCTTTCAAATCCTTTACTTGGGGAGAAATATACAACATCATAACAAAAGTTCTGGTAAGTTTATGCACTCGTACGAAAGTTAATAAATCTCTGCAGAAGATGTCAAGATTACCAGACAACGAATCCATCTATAACAATTATGGTCTTGCTATAGATGACCCCATAGTAAAAAGAAGAAAAGCTAAAAAGAAGGCCAAGAAAGAAAAAAGACAAGAATACAAAAAATATCCACAGAGGAAAAGAAAAGGGACCAAGAAAGGATACTATAGATATGTGCCAAAAACACATTACTATGAACCCAAGGATATCCATCTGTAGACACATAAGAAAGATCAGTGGAATAAATTGATTTGTTGGCTCTTTGGCCAAACTAGACATACCTCCAGTCATTGTCCTTTATCAGAAGAATCTAAGAGAAACAGTGTTATGAAACCATCTCAAGAAAAGATAGATCAATGCCTTAGAATTCAGCCTCTTCGAGGGGGCAACCTCCTTTACATTACATAAATAAACAATTCTTGGATGATACAAATGAAAAGACCTTCTTTCTATATATAGGAGTCTAAGGATTCATAACATAATCAGATCCGACATAACAATAATAATGTAAGGGCACAATAATAACAATAGTGGGCTTCTATGGGGCACAATAGTAACAATATAGGCACTACATGGGTACATCAATATAATAAGTGGGTTTTACTAATAACAATAAGGAATTACACTAGTAGTATAAGGGCCTAACATGCCCCTCTCCTTCAAAAATCATTGTCCTCAATGCTTGAGTAGTTCTTGATGCTTCTTTATAAAATTCTTGTCCTCCCATGTGCAATCTTCAACTGGTAATTTCTTCCACCTGATAAGATACTCTGAAATTGATCGATTTTGTAGCTGTCGGGTTCTTGTTTCTGTGACTACTCCAGGTTCCAATATGATTTTTCCTTCCTCTTAATTTCTGGCAATATTGTTTGAATTGGGATCTTTTGCAACTTTTGAATAAGTGGCCATACTTCTTTGTCCTTCTTCCATTCATCCCTTGCTTCGTTTATCCAATCTGGTTGGATAATAGAAATAGCACAAAACAATGCTTCCACATCCTCATCCTTGAAGATTCTTTCCATTCGGTAAGGTCGCCATTTTTTAAGTGCATGTAGTATTGCCAACATTTCCTTCCCATAAATAGCTTGCTTGAGATGTAGCAGTAAAAATACCCAATCACCTACGTCAAAACATTTTTCACTACGATGTTGATCTATCTATTGTTTCATTTTATTTTTCACCGAAGTGGCGTTATGGAGAACTTGTTGTTGATGCTCGATGTGATTTTTCACTGCTTGAACCTTTTTCTTCTTGATATGTCCTTCTATCTCTAGAGTTTGAGGAGTGGTAATTTCTTCCAATCCTTTACACGATATGGTTGGATTCATTTCTTGATGCTCGATGTGATCTTTCACTTCTTGAACATTTTTATTCTTGATATTTCCTTCTATCTGGATAGTTTGAGGAGTGGTAATTTCGACCAATGAATTACAAGATATGGTTGGATTCATTTCTTCTTTCTCGATGTGATGTTTCACTTCTTGCACCTTTTTCTTGTTGATATGTCCTTCTATCTTGAGAGTTTGAGGATTGGTAATTCTTGCCAATGCTTTACAAGATATGGTTTGATTCATTTCTTCTTTCTCTAGGGTGGTAATTCTTGCCAATGCTTTACAAGATATGGTCTGATTCATTTATTCTTTCTCTAGGGTGGGGTCCTGGCGTATATCCTCTTCTTTTGATGTTTCTTGATCCTTTTCTTCTTCCTCTTCATATTCTATGTAAAATAATTTCTTCTCAGCACACTTATGACCTTTAGTGTATTTGCTATCAGAACTGTAACAAAGCTCTTTTGCTCTTTTTCTTCCAATTGTTGTGATGTCAACCTTATAGGTTGTGGAAGACTAGGGGCAACAACACTTCCGTCTTTATAGTTGTGAGGGGTATGCTTTCTGGTTTCCATAATTTTGCTTTCCACTATGTCACAAAGCCCTTTTACTCTTTCCAATTGTTGTGGTGTTGCTCTTTGTATCCTCATAATGTGCTATCATTTCCCCCGTGAAAATTGACCACGTAACAAGTTGTTTACGAGAACAAAGCCCTTCATACCATAAAAATTGATCCGGTTCTAAGTATGAAGATGCAATACATACCTTTTGTAATAGTGGTACACCATGTAGATTAAAATATTGCTCCATCTGAAGTATCCAATTTACCGGATCCTTGCCATCAAACTTCCTCATCTTGCTTTTTCTTGACTTTAGGAGCTCGATCTTGAAATGACTGTAACTCTGTACTTTCGAATATTTAAGTTCTGAAATTGGGACCTGAAGTAGCCCTCTGCGTCCTCTTTCCAATGCCACCAGTCTGATCCAAATTGGATTCTCCAAAAAAGAGTTATGCACAATCTCCCAAGATGACCTGATTATAGATCTTTCCAGAAGAGCGAACTTGTATGAAGTGCCATGTGTCACTGTTTCGACCTTTGGCACTGAAAATTATATACAAGAAACTAAGGTCCGTCCTCTTTTTGTACCTTCTTACAAAATTCCAATCCAATGCTCAGAGAGAAAGTTATGACGATTTTCCTCAGGTCACCTGTTTGGAATGTAATTCAGGAGTCTGCAAACAGACCAACTTCCTCAGATCATATCTCCGCAAATATAGTACGAAAATCTCTAAAATTCGGACCTGAGATTCAGTGCGATTTCTTCTCAAATGGGTTTTTTTTAGCTTCTGAAACATTGCAGAAAAAAAGTTATAGCAAAAATGCCACGATGACCTGTTTGGAGTAGCGAAACCTTAGAATCCAAAGCTTTGATACCAAATTATGAAACCAGTTCACAGAAAGATAGAAAAGAGAGATCAACGCCTTAGAATTCAGCCTCTTCGAGGGGGCAACCTCCTTTACATTACATAAATGAAACAATTCTTGGATGAATTCAATGAAAAGACCTCTTCTATGTATGGAGTCTAAGGTCATAACATAATCAGAGCCCGACGTAAAATAATAATGTAAGGGCGTAATAATAACAATAGCGGGCTTCTATGGGGCATAATAGTAACAATATGGGCACTACATGGGTACATCAATATAATAAGTGGGTTGTACTAATAACAATAAGGGGTTACACTAGTAGTATAGGGGCCTAACAAAGTCATTGGAGGAAATATGAATTTTCCAGTTGCCAGTAGCAAAAATAGCAGGCAAATCTGCACATTCCAAGAAGGAGTGCGAGTAGCAGTGGTAACAACTGAGTAGGAAGGAGGAGATTCCTGTTTATATCCCAGTTGTGAGTTTTGCAAAAGATGGCCTTAGCAGGGTTTAGAGATTAGGACAAATTGGATGGTGCATCCAACTACATCGTTTGGAAGGCTAGGATGTCCTTTCTGTTGGATGAGTTTAGTCTGAAAACGTACGCAGAATGAGTTATAGCTGTACTGTTGAACTTTCTAAGTTTACTTATTTAGAAACCCTCCATGCACTTTATCCAATTTATTCGTCCTACTTGTTATTTTCCTTAGCAAGTTATTTACAATGTAAATATTGAAAATAAACACTAGTGCATGCTCAACATATTATAGATCAACAACTAGAAAGAAACAGAAACAAACACACCATATGACACCATTATTTTTGGACTAATGTCCCCAAAAAAACCCAATGTGGGAAAATTGGTGCAGCTATCTAAGGGTTTTCTTGTTAAGCAATATCAGAGTACAATTTGGGTGCCGAAACTAGCCTACCCAATAGAGAATTTCCTTAGTAGTAATACCTCTCGGTTTCTAACAAATCTACTGGTTGAAACCTTGGATAATCCTTCTGGCAGCTACTTAGAACCAATCTGCCCCAGAAACCCCAGTGTCTGCCCAATCTCGACTGCGTCAGCCTCTCCTAGCCCAGCGTTGGCCCTGCGTCAGCCTATCTTGGCTTGCGTGAGCCCCAAGAGGCCCTGTGTTAGTTCTCTGAGCCTCTGTGTCAACTACACTAGCCTCTCTGGTGCTTTGCGCAACACTTAGCTGCCTCTGCGTGGCCCTACGTGAGCACTGGCTGCTCCTGTGTCACTCTCTCCGGCTGCTCTGCTGCTTTCCTGGAACTCTCTCTGCCTCATTGTCTCTCTGTACTCAATGCCCCTCAGCAGCTCTCCGATCACTAATTCTATCTCTCTTAGCAAACCCCGCTCTAGAGAATAGAATGACTTATCACTCTGGTGTCTTCTCCAAGTGACCCTCAAGCCTCCTCTTATACTTTTCCTGTTGACATATCAACGGACAAGATTAAGTCCCTAATCAATGGCTAAGATTAGATCTGGCTTGATCCATGTCTTTTGGACCACTCTAACACAGATTCATATTAATACACATTAATATTTTATTT
>APFE030485183.1:30993-67585 GCA_000404065.3 Pinus taeda
AAATAATTTTTATTATTATCCTTTATTAAATGCTATATATTAACTAAAAAACCTGTTATTGAAATATTTTTTAATGTTTTAAGAAACACTCATCTTTTTGGCGATTGTCTTCACAATTGATGGGAGCAATAATGCAGCAAATCATGGTCTGCCAGATTCTAAAGGCACTCTTTCATTCTTGGCCTTCTTAACTCATGGTGTTGACGAGCTAACTCTTATTCTACCAAATTACGTTGAAGACCTTGCAAACGTGGAGCGTTTTATTAATTGCAGAAACAATTCAACATGGCTGATAGTTGGCCTAAATGCCACCGACTCCGAAAATCTCCATCTCTGCAGATAATTCCTTGGATTTCACGTTTATATCATGTCCACCATTCTTGAAACCTGAAAATGCAGTAGCTATCGATAGGTACAATGGAGATTGAGCCAACTGTCATATTTTAAATTCAAAGCCCGCGCCAACATCATAAAATATTCAAAAAAACGTGTGGGTAGATTATTTTAATTTTAATTCAATGTCGAATTTACAATTTAGTTTTAAATTTTATTCCGCATTCTCTCATGGAAGACAAATTGAAGATTTTATGATATAAAAATGTTCATGAAAATATGTCGTTAGTTTTCTTCATTCCATCCCTTAAATTACATTTATTTATTTATTTATAAATTTAATTTAATTTTTAAGTTTTAGAAAATTCAATTTTAATTCTTAGTAAAATTTGAAAGAATAATATTTTTAATGTTATTATTTATTTTTAAAAATAGTATTTTGTTTAAAAGATGATTTTTTTTTGCTAAAGCAAGCATCGAACCTTTTATTCAAATGAAGCTACCAAGAGGTTACATAAAATATAGAATGTCAAAGAGTTGAGATATGCCCTAAGTTGGCGAACTGAATTACATGCTCAAGAGCCCGGCTAAGGGCCGACAAAACCATACAACCAATAAAGCCAAAGAGCGGACCGAATGGTGAAAAAGAGACCCTCAAGTAGAAGATCTGTCCGAGTGCAAACAAAAGAGAAATACATACACGACAAATCTTAGCCATCGATCTGCTTCCGCAAGATCCAATGGATGTGAAGGATATCAGACTGACTAAATGCACAACGAAACTTCCTTATTTAGAGGTTTGTCAGTGAGAGGCATTCCCAGATATTTGGAGGGAAAATTCTCTCTTTGGAAACCAAGAATTTTGGAGAGATGTCTTTGTATGGAAATATCTGTATTGAAAAAGAAAACTTTTGATTTTGTGAGGCTTACCTTCGTGCGAGCTGCCATTGCAAAATCATGCAGGATTTTTTTGAAGGCTTTGGCTTCCTTGATGGTGGGTGTGCCTTGTAACATGGTGTCATCTACAAATTGTTGATGAGTCAATGTGTTCCCATTCTGAGTGAGTTTTAGACCCTTGATTCTTCCTTCCTCCTTCGCTAAATTGATCATTCTACCTAATCCTTCCATCAAGAGAATGAAGAGAAATGGGGAAAGAGGATCTCCTTGCGTTAGGCCCCTTGAAGGCCTAAAGGTTCTTGATGGAGAGCCATTGAGAAGGATTGAGCAACTTGTTGTGGTAACCAAGGCCATGACCCACTTTCTAGTTGTGGCCAAAGCCATAAGCTTTAAGAATGTCCTTTATGTAGAACCAACTTAATTTATCACAAGCTTTTGCTATGTCCAGCTGTATTACCATATCTGCTTGCTTATCTGTATTGAGAGAATGAACCACTTTGTGAGCTTGGATGATATTATTGAGAGTTTGTTTGCCTTCTACATATCCAGTCTGCTCCTCTGACACGAGCGATGGAAGTAGAGGTTTAAGTCAATTAACAATAACTTTGGAAATGATTTTGTACACCACATTGCATAAAGCTATGGGTCTGAATCTGTCAGGTGTCATGGCTTTTTCCTGTTTAGGGTTTAATGCTATGAAAAGTTCATTAATCACTCTAAGAATTGTTCTTGATTTTCTTGAGTCCTCCACCACATCTAGAATGTCATATTTGACTATTTCCCGGCATGTTTTGAAAAAGTCTACATTGAAACCATCCGGGCCTAGAGCTTTCCCATTGTGCATCTCTTTTATTAATTCATTGATGTATTCCTGCGTTACTAACTTGTTGAGATTATAATTATCTTCTCTGGTCACCAATTTTGGAATATTCTTTTTGAATCTCTTAATAAATTGAGATCTATCTGCAATGGTTTCCTCTACTATGCTTTGAATATGTTGTACCACAATAGATTTCATTTCCTTGTGAGTATTTAACTATTTCCCTTGAGGATCTAAGAGTTTTGTGATCCTATTATGAGCCCCGTGTTTCATGGTAGACTTGTGAAAGAATCTAGTGTTTCTCTGCCCTTCTTTAATCCATTGTACTCCAGATTTCTGTCTCCAAAATATTTCTTCCTGCTGACATCTATTGTGCCATTCTTGCTATAGAGAGTGTGCCTGTATTTTCCTTTCCTCTGTGAATCCTTCCGTGATGATACTTTTATTAGTTTCTTGTAACTTTCTTTCCACTTCTCTTTTGGCTTCAAAAATGTTGCCAAACTCATTTCTATTCCATTCTTTGAGCCTTTGTTTGATATGTTTGAGTCTCTGATGCAGGAGGAACATTTTTGTGCCTTGGGTGGGCATGTATTCCACCCACCAATTTCCAATATTAGTGATGAAGTCAGGGTGAGTGAGCCATGCATTTTCGAACCTGAAGGCTATGTTTCTTGGGGTTCCAATAATAGAAGCTTCCAACTAGATGGGCCAGTGGTCCGAGCCTCTAAAAGGAAGGATCTAAGCTGTCATAGTGTGACCGAGATCGAAGGAGATCCTCTGAAATTAAGAATCTTTCTAATTTCGAGGCAAATTGGGAAGTTCCCTCTCTTCTGCTATTCCATGTGAAGGTGCCATTTATTGTTTACATATTCACCAATCTCATGTTGTCTACGAAGTTCTGGAAGGCAAGTGAGTCTCATCCCAACATTCTACTTCCCCCTTTTTTCTTTGAGAGGGATCTGATCATGTTGAAGTCCCCTTCCATAATCAAGGGGATAATTGAGTGTCTCTCTCTTAGCTCCTCCAGAGAGGTGACAAGTTTTATTTTGTCTTCTACCAGTTGAGGGCCATAGACATTTTTTATCAAGTAACAACCTTTGTCGCCCAAAGGTTGTATTACCATTGAAAGGTGATTTATGGATGCTTCAACATCTATTATCTCAAATTTCTGAGGATTCCATAGGGTGAGAATTCCTCTTGCTGTGTTATTTACTTTGACTTCAAGGTACTCGTAGTTGTTAAGCCGTTTGCGAATTTCACTGATCTTGTCTACAGAGCATTTTGTTTCCTTTATAAGCACCATGTTTGGTTTCTCTTCTTTTATTCTGTTACTGAGATTTCTTTGGTTTCTTTTACTACCTAACCCACTAATGTTCCAGGTTGTGAGCTTCATAGTGATGTGTTTGTGACATCAGGAGTTTTCCACATTTTGACAGGAGATCATTCTGTCTCCTTCTTCCTCTTTTCTTGCCTTGGTTTTTGGTGGAGTATCCTGATGTAATCTCCATTCGTTTGACCCCTTTATTCTCCTGGCTATCATAGTTCCTTTTGACTCCTACAACCTTTGTTTGAGACCTTCGAAGGAATAGCTGTTGCAGTCTATCAAACTCCTCTTGTGGCAAAGAGTCAATCCCGTTGTTAGTTCCCTATTCTAGAAACTTTTCTAGTTCCAGGTTTTCCCTATGAAGAATCTCCTGTAGGTCTTGGTCCTCCATTCCTCCTTCACATGGGGACATCTCATGGTTCCTTCCAAGTCCTATAGTGCTTATTGAGTCCTCCTTTAGTTCATTGTCTGCCTGTGTGATGTTCATGCTATCCTCTTTTTCGTTCTCTGTATGAATGTTCTCCAGATCCTTATTTTTTCCATTTTCTTCCCCCTCCTCTTCTAAAATCTCAAAACTGTTGTGACTTGGTAGCTTGTTCTCACTAGGTTTTTTTTGGTGCTTTTGCCCCCTCCTTTCCCCCCACCTCCCACTTTGGTGTAACCTTCAGGGTCTTTTCCAATGTTGTTTTCGAGGTTGTCCTCTTTTTTGTTGAGTGGGCATTCTCTGAAGAGATGCCCATGTTCATGATGTTTGTGACATCTGAATGGGATGTGTTCATAGTTGATTGCTTGTACCCATTCCTCATCATAAACTTCCAGGATGACTTCATCTGGGAGAGCTTCCAATAAGTCCATTTCTACACATGTGGGCAAAGGATGTATATTTACCTCGCAGAGTCGTCTCTGATATCTCTATAGAATGTCCTAATTTATTACCTATAGCTTTTAATGATTGCGACAACTAATAATCTAAAGGTAAGGAATATAATCTAATCCATATTGGAACCCATGTGAACGTTTCTCGCTCCAAAACAATGTTTATCATCCAAGGTCGCATGTAGAGACTTGCAGCAGTGTAGAAGTAATATTTGAATTGCAGTAGTTTTCACAATTTAAATTTGTGATTTAAAATAAATCTTTAAGTGTTTTGGACAAATGAGATTAGATTTTTTTTAAATCATAAAACATTTAAATTTACATGAGAATTAAAAATTATTATTATTATTGTAAGTTTAAAAAGATATATGCTCTCCTCTCTAATTTTGAACATATAACCTCCTGACAAAAAAACCTTTGATTTTCGTAGATGCCGTCCGCTACGAAATTCTCAAACCCTTATTCACGGGATAACTCTTATTCTACCAACTTAACTCTTATTCTACCAACTTGTTGGTGTGTTCGCGAGATAACGAAATTCTCAAACCTTTCAGAAAATTCACTAGATTTCACATTTATAGCGAATCCACTATCTGTACAACCCGAGAATGCGGTGGTTAATGAATTAACAGTCATGCTTTTTCGTGGAACGTGGAACGGTCAAAAAAAATTAAAAAATAAACTCTGTGCTTTTCGATCCCATGGCAAGGTAATAAAATATGCAAGAGAAACGTGTGTGCCGTTTCCATAATCATTTAAAATCAAATTTGTTGACAATTTTAAGCTATTGATTTTTTTCCTACTTTGATTTCGCTCGATTGTTTTACATTACAGTGCATCATCTAAATTTAAATATAATAATATTCATTATTATTATTTAAATTTAAAAAATATTAAAAATTTAGTAATTATTATTATTATTTATATATTAATTTTATTTATAATTTTCATTTAAAATGAAAAAGTATAGTTATAACTTTAAAGTTTTTAACCTTTAAATTTTATGATAAATTTACTAAATTTTTTTCTAATTCGATTTTCCCCAATTTTTACGTATTATAAACTTGCACATCTTTTAAATAATGACGTTTTTTTTAAATAAAATATCATTTTCATCTAGTTGAAATTTAAAATTTTAGAGATTAAATTTTATTAATTTTATTATCAATTTTATTGAATATTTTTCTGCTTCGATTTTTCCTCTAACTTTTTACATTACACTGTAACATCTTTTAATAATGATTTTTTTCTTAAAGTAAAATATCATTTTCATCTAAAACCAAATTAATAGTTGAAATGTAAAATTTTACAGATTAAATTCTATTATTTTATTATAAACTGTATCGAATATTTTTCTACTTTGATTTTTCCTCCAACACATTACACTACATCATCTTTTAATAATAATTTTTTTCCTTAATGTAAAATATCATTTTCATTTAAAAGCAAATTTATACTTGAAATTTAAAATTTTACAGGTCAAATGTAACATACTCCGTATACCTCGCATGTAAAAGTAGGGAGTTAGAATTTTTTATACAAATTACCACAGTAATTATCTAATTCACAACTCCACAATTCATCATTAACCATTAGATATAATGTTCATTAGTACATCCAAGTAAATTGCCATCATAACCATTGCATAAACTTTAACCACCACTGTGGTAGTGTAATAACATAAACTGTCTCATGAATCCTTGCATCCATTTCATAATTTCCATAAACATATTAATTAATCTCATACTTGGACAATATGATCATGCCATTAAATAAATAACCATCAACATCAAGGATTCAACATCATCAAACCGTCACAAAAGGCAAACACACCATTGAACACCGATATACCCTGGAAACCCCGTAGGGTGAAAACCAGCAAACGTTTAATCTTATTATTAAACGCTCGTGAGGGTTTTCACCCTTCACTCAATGGCTCATAAGGGATTCCATCCCTTAACCATTGTTATGAAATCATTACAATGAATTATCATTAAGTTGTCACATAACTAGCTAGAAGCTAATACAGTTTCCATGTAATCTTTTACTTACATACCGCCACATACAACATTTCTTGTGGCATGATTATTGTAGCAATGCTCGATCCTGCTACTCAAATTCATTTGCATCATCCATTAATCCTTTTCCTGCCATAAGATTAAACATCACTTTCCTTTGGCACCATCTGCCATATTTTCCTGTCAATGTAGTTGTCAACAAGCTTGGCAATAAGATTAGATACCATAATAATGAATCAATAATCAACCTTTAACAAAGATCTTTTAGCACCTACTCATATGCATTAGCAAGCATGACATACTATATAACTAGTGCATATACTCAAGTAAATATTGTTTGACCCCCACAATGTCTATTTACACTAATGCATAACTCTCCTTAAGAGTTCTAACTCATTACTTCTACTAACATGTAACACTAATGCCTAACTCTCCTTAAGAGTTCTAACTCATTAGTTCTACTAACATGTAACACTAATGCATAACTCTCCTTAAGAGTTCTAACTCATTAGTTCTACTAACATGTAACACTAATGCATAACTCCCCTTAAGAGTTCTAACTCATTAGTTCTACTAACATGTAAAACGTTCGTTATAACTTCATATATGTAATAAACCGTTATTTCTATGCTTAAGCACATATGTTCTTTTCACATAGTTATTTCTAGAGAACTCAACATAATCTCTCTATCATACAAAGAACATAACTCCATATCACAATGACTAATATTGTTCATACCATTGCTTATCATATTACCCTTCTCTAATGTATGCAACACATATTCCCTTCACTAGAATATTACCATCATTTCATACAACAAACCACATACCTCTTTCTTAAAGGAAGTCATTATAATCCTCATTTCTCTATCTTCTTATATGAGGGTTTCTGAAGATTCCCTTTCAAGAAATTATTAAAGATATCTATTTTTATGCATGAAAATCAAGATACCAAAACAAGGTTTACTTACCCTTTTTGCATCAAACTCAAGAAAATCAACACAACTCATCATCAACACAACTCATCTAGCGAGACAATCTCTCCAAGAGATTATTATTTTCAAGAAAGTTAACATGACCACTTTCTCTAAGTACACATAGACTCATATTTCCATAGTCACATTAGCTACCCTTATGTGCATGCAACATGTGTTTTTTTCCTAACACAATTATTTTTACTTTAATGCACATAGTCTTTTCATGAAACAAGTAAAGATTCTGATTCTTGTATGAACACTATTCATATGTGTCTTTAAAGAAAAGAACATCTAATTTTATTTCCAAGAAAACTCTCATAAAATCCTTCATCTTCATACATGAAGTATGCATACTTTTCTAAAATGAAGCTATATTTATGTATATATATAATATACTCTTTCTTCAAGAAAGTTAAAAATGAATATCTATGTGCCTAGAAGCACATCTTTAGCTATCTTTATCATGCATGTAATGCATACTCATTTTCACTAGAAACTTAGAAATTAGCTAGTATTACAATGCAATAGCATATATCCCTTTCCAATAAAATCCAACTTAACTTCTATTTCTATTATATGCATTCTTTCTTTCCATAAATGCAATATTAACCTCTATTTCTTTAAAATGCATTCTCTTTTCCAAAGATGCAATATTTACTTCTATTTCTCTAATATGCCTTCTCTTTTCCAAGAATGCAATATTTATTTCTATTTCTTTAATATGCATTCTCTTTTCCAAGAATGCAATATTTCCTTCTATTTTCTTTAATATGCCAAGAATGCAATATTTACTTCTATTTCATTAATATGCCAAGAATGCAATATTTAGTTCTATTTCTTTAATATGCATTCTCTTCTTCAAAAATGCAATAGCTATTATTAGAATATGTATTCTCGTTACCCAAAATAGCTATTTCTATGAACAAAATAACATATACTTATCTCTTTAGTTGACCACCAAGAGCTATTCAAACCACGGACAGATCTATATCTCCAAAGACATCCAAGGGAAAACAACAAAGTCAAAACTGGTATGATCAATGGGGTCCAACTTCGGCATTGTGAGATCTTCGTGAGATCTTCCTGCATCCAACTGAGAAAACTATGTGCACTCTATATTCCAAGTTCTCAACATACGCACCGTTCATACTCCTCTGGTTTCGAAGCAATTTTGGAAAATAGACTCCTTCATTCATCCGCTGCAACCGCAGAGAACGCAAATGCCAACAGAACACGCAGTGACAGTCAAGAGATTTGCCACTCCCGACACTGCAATACCTCGCACACTCGCCTTCTTCCCCTTCCTTCACATTACTCTTTCGCTATTAATTCACTGGCATCCATCTCCACTCGGAATGCATGCATGAAAACCAAGAACTAAAAAGCCCTCCGCCTCGAGCTTAAAAGATTCCTCAAAAACCCACAACGGTGTGTCATCCATACACAAGTTCACAACTAAGATACATTTTCAACCTCTCCCGTATCCCGCAGTTCTATCGAATAGTTTTTCCTCCTTTCTTGATTTCATCCTTATTTAGAATTAGTTTTCATAACTGAACTGTAACTTTTTATTTATTTATTTTACCATGAGTTATTTTAGGGATGTTACATACTCCCCCCCTTAAGAGGAACACCGTCCTCGGTGTTCACCTCTCGTTGGGAACTTGAGATTTTAATCATGGTATAACTATCTAAACCACACTAAAAGATGATCCTTCCTCTTTAAAATCCAAGATTTCATTCCAATAAATGACAATAACTGAAATAGTAATAATATAATCATAGGAAATATCAATAGTCACAAGCATCCATAACTGCAAAATTATGCAAGTTCTAATTGCCACCACTTGGTCCTTATTCAAATTCAAAAACCAAACTCTATATCAACTTACCATTACTTACCATCTACACTCAAAAATCATGAGCACTTTCGCGTAAGCTTTTTGATAGTGATTGAGCAACCCATCAACTCTCCATGGTAAGTAATCCTGTAATGTATGACTAACAAATTCAATCGCATTAGTCAAATACTGTTAACTATCAATCAATTGTGCAATGTTAGATGATATTTAAATCACAGTACCTTTACAAGTACATAAAGAACACCAACACTAATCATCAACATGATAAATCATGTCACCACATGCACAGTGAATTAATTCTCACTAAAGACATCCACAAAGTACCCCTAAAGGTACCAAAAGAGCGCCTAGCTCTCTAATCATCAAAACAGTCAATTACTGCATCATTTGAAAATTGTCTTAGCCTCTACTAAGATGTTTACAAGATTAATAATATGATAAAGGAATTAAAATTTCCAATAGCTCCTTATTAAACACTAAGCTCATTTCGTGTTAAATGTGCATAACATATTTCACACAACTATATATAGAATTTATTTTTAACATCACATATAGCTGATTAGTTAATTTCTTTAGCTATGATAACCACAATAGGCTAAATAATTCTCAACACATGGGAGCTGGATTCCACAACCAAGTCGAGTCATTTTCACATCCAAACAGTTTCTTGGATAGATACCTTACCAGGTCTAACATGGAATTCCACTGGCCGACTAGCTCAAGAATTCTATGGAGAGGAGATCCGGGCAAACAAGTACCATCAACCCCTCCGGGCAAGTAACTGCCATCAACCCAAACTCGGGCAAGACAAGTACCATCAACCCCTCTGGGCAGGTAACTTTCATCAACCCAAGGCATTCCAGCCTTTCACAATCCGGGCAGACAAGTACCATCAACCCCTCCGAGTAGGTAATTGTCATCAACCCATGGCATTCTAGCCTTTCACAACTATCTGCAACTGTCTGGCATGTTAAATTTCTCTTTTATCATTCTTTCCCAAAGTAATTTACGTAATGAACCATATGTACATTATCATAAACAAAATATACATGCATGCACACCATGCATTTACACTTAACCCTCGTCATGGGTCCACAACATCTAGATTGATGGGAAACATATTTCTCAGACATGTTGTATGCATTCAGATTCTAAATAACACAATTCATGCATATCATATAACTTTATTCTTTCTCATTTATGATTGCAATTCACATTGCAACGATTTATGTGATGAGTTTTCTTGTTGCCATTAAGCTACCTCTACTTAATCCCATCAGCAACGTTAGTTATAAATATGCATCAGTTAACAAGTATTCAATTTCCAATTTTTTTCATGCATACAATATCGTCATGTATAAAAGCATATGCAAGCATAATTGTCAACAATAGTTGAGTTAATGATCTAAACATTTCCAATTTCCCATAGTCTGTTGTCTTAATCCATACCGTCATTAATGGAATATTATCTTACGTTTACTATGGCTAGCATTGGCCATGCATCATTAATATAATTAAGAATAATCAAGGTGTTCTGACCAACCATTGGTTCAACATGCATAGCTAACTAATTAAACTACCCTTATTGGAAGCAATTCCTCTACTTATGCAATTATAAGCATGATCCCCTAAGTGTCACACATGCACTAGAGTTACCACTTGATGTTAGATGCAACAACTATCTTATCACTATTATGTGACCATTTCAGAATAATGACTTCAAGGAGACATTACGAAAATCATTAACATAAACACACTATAGTTATCATTTTCCAACTCCTTAAGCATGGTCAAAGGAATACTCACATGCACATCAAGCGTTATCTGGTCATCACCAGACTTACCGATTCTTTTTCCTTTTCCATCTGTCTCTGCAACATGGTCTTCTCCCTTCTCCTTGCTTCCTTCTTCCTTTGAAAGTATCTACGGTTGGGGAAGGTAGTTAGAGTTTACTAATAACTTCATTAACACAGGTAGTCTATTTATGAATAATTGTCACATGTAATTCTACCATGAATGGGTCCTAGAAATGTTACCCACTGAACATGCCTCTACAATTAACTTCATACTGGAATGCAACATGCATAAGAAATCCGTTTTTCGCATAGTAGAGATAAATTCAGCCATCATTAAATCGAGGCTCAAAGGATTTTTATCTCACAACTAGTAATGATTAACATAAGCACATACCATGCTAGTGAATCTCAAATAATTAAGACATAAGCATACACTATTCATCAAGCATTCTCATGGTGAGTAAAATTAAGAACTCTTCTCATAAAATCATCATACACATTCCACGCATGTGACATCAATCAACCATCATTTGTTTACGAATTGTAATAATTTTAAATCTAATGCAATTAATGCATATAAGTTCTATTGGTTAGTCATGCAATACTAACCAATCTCAACTACCAATCATCTTCAAGCATTTATGACAAGACTGAATCAACAATTAGTTATTACAATCAAGTCGATTCAAGAAGATAAAGTTTTCTACTGCGTGCCAAAATATCCATATCAAATAGCACAGAAATAGACAGTTAAAAATCTGGAAAACCAGGAACAAAACTTACGAGAACTATCTTCTCAGAATGCAATATTGTAAATATAATAACATGCACATATTTTAATTCAAGAGAATTGAGCAATATACTTATCTTTTTCCTGGCAACCTGCACATCGCAAGATCCCGATGTCAAAACCGCTCCTCAATCTTTCTCTTCATTATACTACACCACCACGGAGCTCGACGAGGGCCTCACAGATGAGAAATCATGTACAGAGGGTCCAAAATGATAGTTGAAGTGCAAATCATTGCCATAAGTACCAATTATTTCCCCCTTCAGCTCCATCTTGATATTTCCCTTTGAAGATTTATTCCATGCACCACAACTGGCAAATATTTATGACTGTCTTCACGTGGACGTTGCGCATGCATTGGCTCTTGCCCCTGCTCGTCCTGCACAGTCTCTTTTTTTTTTTAGAAACACTACATCATCAAATCCAAGGACATCCCCGTATTTTACATTCATGCATTAACTCCTTAAAATTAGTTCATTGCAACATCAATCCTGTTTAATAAATACATTATTGTTATTGTCATATTTGCAAATCAAAGTGGGTTGTTGATTGTCACTTTCGTCAATGAGTGTTCAAGATTGTTCATAAGTGTAATGAGTGTTCAATATTGTTCTTAAGTGCGACAAAAGTTTCATTGTCTTTTATCCTTATTAGGAATCCAACGTCATAAACATTGTTATGCAACAACTTTATTACTTACTACTCAAAGCAGTCTAAACACAAATCACACTTATCATGCCGAAAGTAGTGTACTAAGTAAATCAATATGTGAATGGTTAAACTCATACCTGAGTTAATGCCTACTGACGGCGTACCTCAATTTCTTCTCCGCTTACCAATTCCCAAAGGCGCCAGTATTGCAACCTTTAGCTCTGATACCACTTGTAACATACCCCGTATACCTCACATGTAAAAGTAGGGAGTTAGAATTTTTTATACAAATTACCAAAGTAATTATCTAATTCACAACTCCACAATTCATCATTAACCATTAGATATAATGTTCATTAGTACATCAAGTAAATTGCCATCAAAGACAGTAAGTTACATAACCATTGCATAACCTTTAACCACCACTGTGGTAGTGTAATAACATAAACTGTCTCATGAATCCTTGCATCCATTTCATAATTTCCATAAACATATTAATTAATTTCATACCTGGACAATATGATCATGCCATTAAATAAAGAACCATCAACATCAAGGATTCAACATCATCAAACCGACACAAAAGGCAAACACACCATTGAACACCGATATACCCTGGAAACCCCGTAGGGTGAAAACCAGCAAACGTTTAATCTTATTATTAAACGCTCGTGAGGGTTTTCACCCCTCACTTAATGGCTCATAAGGGATTCCATCCCTTAACCATTGTTATGAAATCATTACAATGAATTATCATTAAGTTGTCACATAACTAGCTAAAAGCTAATACAGTTTCCATGTAATCTTTTACTTACATACCGCCACATACAACATTTCTTGTGGCATGATTATTGTAGCAATGCTCGATCCTGCTACTCAAATTCATTTGCATCATCCATTAATCCTTTTCATGCCACAAGATTAAACGTCACTTTCCTTTGGCACCATCTGCCATATTTTCCTGTTAATGTAGTTGTCAACAAGCTTGGCAACAAGATTAGATACCATAATAATGAATCAATAATCAACCTCTAGCAAAGATCTTTTAGCACCTACTCATATGCATGAGCAAGCATGGCATGCTATATAACTAGTGCATATACTCAAGTAAATATTGTTTGACCCCCACAATGTCTATTTACACTAATGCGTAACTCTCCTTAAGAGTTCTAACTCATTAGTTCTACTAACATGTAACACTAATGCATAAATCTCCTTAAGAGTTCTAACTCATTAGTTCTACTAACATGTAAAACGTTCATTATAACTTCATATATGTAATAAACCGTTATTTCTATGCTTAAGCACATATGTTCTTTTCACATAGTTATTTCTAGAGAACTCAACATAATCTCTCTATCATACAAAGAACATAACTCCATATCACAATGACTAATATTGTTCATACCATTGCTTATCATATTACCCTTCTCTAATGTATGCAACACATATTCCCTTCACTAGAATATTACCATCATTTCATACAACAAACCACATACCTCTTTCTTAAAGGAAGTCATTATAATCATCATTTCTCTATCTTCTTATATGAGGGTTTCTGAAGATTCCCTTTCAAGAAATTATTAAAGATATCTATTTTTACGCATGAAAATCAAGATACCAAAACAAGGCTTACTTACCCTTTTTGCATCAAAATCAAGAAAATCAACACAACTCATCTAATGAGACAATCTCTCCAAGAGATTATTATTTTCAAGAAAGTTAACATGACCACTTTCTCTAAGTACACACATACTCATATTTCCATAGTCACATTAGCTACCCTTATGTGCATGCAACATGTGTTTTTTTTCCTAACACAATTATTTTTACTTTAATGCACATAGTCTTTTCATGAAACAAGTAAAGATTCTGATTCTTGTATGAACACTATTCATATGTGTCTTTAAAGGAAAGAACCTCTAATTTTATTTCCAAGAAAACTCTCATAAAATCCTTCATCTTCATACATGAAGTATGCATACTTTTCTAAAATGAAGCTATATTTACGTATATATATAATATACTCTTTCTTCAAGAAAGTAAAAAAAAAAGAATATCTATATGCCTAGAAGCACATCTTTAGCTATCTTTATCATGCATGTAATGCATACTCATTTTCACTAGAAACTTAGAAATCAGCTAGTATTACAATGCAATAGCATATATCCCTTTCCAATAAAATCCAACTTAACTTCTATTTCTATTATATGCATTCTTTCTTTCCATAAATGCAATATTAACTTCTATTTCTTTAAAATGCATTCTATTTTCCAAAGATGTAATATATACTTCTATTTCTCTAATATGTCTTCTCTTTTCCAAGAATGCAATATTTATTTTTATTTCTTTAATATGCATTCTCTTTTCCAAGAATGCAATATTTCCTTCTATTTTCTTTAATATGCCAAAAATGCAATATTTACTTCTATTTCATTAATATGCCAAGAATGCAATATTTAGTTCTATTTCTCTAATATGCCTTCTCTTTTCCAAGAATGCAATATTTATTTCTATTTCTTTAATATGCATTCTCTTTTCTAAGAATGCAATATTTCCTTCTATTTTCTTTAATATGCCAAGAATGCAATATTTACTTCTATTTCATTAATATGCCAAGAATGCAATATTTAGTTCTATTTTTTTAATATGCATTATCTTCTTCAAAAATGCAATAGCGATTATTAGAATATGCATTCTCCTTACCCAAAATAGCTATTTCTATGAGCAAAATAACATATACTTATCTCTTTAGTTGACCACCAAGAGCTATTCAAACCACCGACAGATCTATATCTCCAAAGACATCCGAGGGAAAACAACAAAGTCAAAACTGGTATGATCAATGGGGTCCAACTTCGGCATAGTGAGATCTTCGTGAGATCTTCCCGCATCCAACTGAGAAAACTATGTGCACTCTATATTCAAAGTTCTCAACTTACGCACAGTTCATACTCCTCTGGTTTCGAAGAAATTTCGGAAAGTAGACTCCTTCATTCATCCGCTGCAACCTCAGAGAACGCAAATGCCAACAGAACAGGCAGTGACAGTCAAGATATTTGGCACTCCCGACACTGCAATACCTCACACACTCGCCATCTTCCCCTTCCTTTACATTACTCTTGCGCTATTAATTCACTGGCATCCATCTCCACTAGGAATGCGTGCATGAAAACCAAGAACTAAACCTCGAGCTTAAAATATTCCTGAAAAAACCCATAACGGTGTGTCATCCATACACAAGTTCACAACTAAAATACATTTTCAACCTGTTCCGCATGCCGCAGTTCTATCGAACAGCTTTTTCCTCCTTTCTTGATTTCATCATTATTTAGAATTAGTTTTTATAACTGAACTGTAACTTTTTATTTATTTATTTTACCATGAGTTATTTTAGGGATGTTACAAGAACCACCTACAAAGACTGGAGTATCTCCTGGTACAACTTCTATCACTCCATGTCCAAATCTTAAGTGTTCTAAAATACCTGTCCCTCATGATACTGATATATGATTATTGTTGTTACTGCTACCACTATGAAGTCTGCACAATAAATAGACGAAAGGGACTGCGTGAAAACTAAAAGAAAAGGAGTTAAATCATGAACATTGCGCAAGATTAAACAAAAGCCAAATTACTTGATAGTTGAATGAAGTGTAAATCCCATAAAATTCACGCACAGTAAAACACAAAGTAAAACAGAGTAGAAATAGGGGAATCCATAGTGAAGGTTAAAATATGATTTCCTGAAGGTGAGCACAAGAAAAAAATCTTTGGATTATATTTTTTGAAGATGATAAAGAATTTACAGATTGAAAACGCTGACACTGCAGCTCATTTACCACTGTAAGCTGAAATTTTAACTGTACCTTAAATAATTTTAACTGTACCTTAAATAATTTTAACTGAAATTTCCACCAATTAATCATTTTTATTTTAGTTTCAAACATTATTTTATCTTACTCACCCTTAGGCTTCGAAGAAAACAACAAGTAGAAAAACCATGTTGGTGTGAGACTCAATGAATTTATAAATCTCATATGCCTTGTCCCAAACTCCATATATGCAGTCGTTGAAAATTATTCTAATTTGAAATCCATCATATGTGTCTTAATTTTAAGTCTGTTAGACTTCGAATATGTTTAGATTAGGAAATGTATTAGAACATTAGACGGCTTAGTCAATGTAGTCATGAAATGCCCATTTAATGCTTAACAATAGCAGTTGAATTGATGCCTATCCACATAGATAATTGAGGATCTCCTTTATGTGCTTGGCCTGTACATGAATGTTTAACTACAATTAGAATTTTGGTTTCCTTTATCTTTCTATTCTTATGCTAATCAATAAAGAAATGTTAAAAGGTGTATATTTTAGAACTAGTGAATGCAATGTTTCACTTGCAGTAAGGGTGAGTAGATCTGATTTCTTTCAGTACATATGAATATGTGCAACATATTTTCTCATTGCGAATGAATAATATTTATGTGGATGCTAGTTTCTTTCACCTGATTATATGAAATTCGCTAAAGGTGAATAATATAATGAGCAGTTATCAAATGATAGCACGTCATTGTGACATGGTCAAATAATGTATGATTCAATTGACCTAGAATGTATATTTTATATGTGTATATTGGATCAAAGCAAACATTTCCTTTTAGAGTTTAATGTCGAGGTAGAAAATGTTATTTTATTATTTATTTGAGATATGTTGATTAATTAAATATTTTTATATTAAAAAAAATTATCGTGTGACCAAAGAAATTTGTAATTGGATCGTACTTGATCTTGGATCATAATTGAAATTTGTATTTGGATCATAATTGAATCTCTAATGAATCTTGGATACTATAATTTTGTAGGTACATATCAGTGATCAAATGATTATTCCTCATGATCAAACTTATCACCACTACTAGACACATGATCATCAACTAGAGCTACATAAACATCATCTAAATAAGAGTCTAAGAATGCCTCAGCCTCATCAGTAACCTCATTAGTAGCACCAATACCAATAGAACTATACCTAATGGAAGCAAGAGTTGGTCGATTTGCATGACTAGTGCCTTTCATTGGTTGTTTGCCTTTGCTTGGTCTGAATACTAATTTTAGTTTTCATGGCGCTACTAGATCTACAGTGGGATCAACCCCCCCTAATGCCATGTTAATACAAAAAAAACATCAAACTCAAGATCTTCAATCTCCTCCACCGATTTTGATGTTGGATCAATATCGTCCAACACAAGGGGATCTAGATCAGGTCTTTTATTCATCAACTGGTTGTGCCTTAGTTGAAGGTTGTATTGCATGAAGAAAAGATCATTTAACCATTTTTGTTCCAAATGGTTTCTCTTCTTTATGTTTATGTGCTAGAAAAGAGACCAATTGTGATCACACAACCTGAAGCACTACAATTTTGTATGTGGACTCTAACTGCAAACTTTTGCAAATGAGGACATTGGCCACCAAATGACTCCCATCAATGTGTTGCAAAAAAAAAATACATTAATTAGTAACTTAGTTCATTTCATTACTTATTTACAAGTATTTACAGACAGTTTGAATTGTAAATTTGTAAACTACTAAACTTTAAGGGAAAAAAAATTGGAATGTCTTACCTAGTTGATCCCAAACTTTTGCCATATTTTCCAAGTTTTTGCCAAAGGTACCTACTACCATATTGAAAAGAGTAAGTTTTCTATGTATTTCCAACTGGTTGGAATAGTTAGGAACCATGCGCTCCAAGCAATCATGCAATCCATCTCTGACCTCCCCAACCTACAAATCTCCTAGCCAAGCATTATAATGATACTTTGGGTTCAAAAAATACACAGTTGCATGTATAGGACAATGGAGTTGATTGTTCCATGTGTTATCAATGATCTCCCAAATTCACCCATATTTAGCTAATTTATCCTTATAAGTTGTTTGTATCTGCTCCTTTGTTTGATCCACGACCTCATAGATGTAGCCCATGGAAAAAATTTCCCCATCCACCATCCAAAGCACCTTAAAAAGGGGCTCAATAATTTTCACAAACCATGTAAACTTTTTCCAAAAATAATTGCCAAAAGCTTTATTTTTTGTGTATCTTCCATCTTGTCTATGATCCCAATGGGATGAAGTCCATTCATTAAAAGAAAATAATTTCTACAATTTTTAAGTTGAGAATTGAGATATTGCAACGTAAGGAAGTGAGTTGTAAATTTTGTAATTGCAGGTCTAACAAGCTCTTTTCCCTAGTTCTTTTCATCATTAGGATGAATACCCATGAGTGGTTGTAGATTTATTTTGTGATGCACTTGGAATGCTCTACAATTTTTTTAACACTCCACTTTTCCAATGTCCTAAAGCATGAGATCTATGCAATGTGCAACACATGGAGTCAAAAATATGCTCTTATATTTGAACTCTAGCATCTTTCCAGCAAGAACATAGTTTGAGGCATTATTGGTGATGACCTGCATAACATTATTCTCCCCCACTTCCTAAATAAGCCCATCCAAAAACTCAAATATAATTATTTCATCCTTTACCTTATAATATGCATCAAATAATCTCAAAATCATGGTTCCTTAAGGGAAAGAAACATGGAAATTAATTATAGTTCGGTTTTTTCCATTGGTCCATCCATATAACATAATGGAGCAACCTATTTTAAGCCATGATTCTCTATACTCAGCGAAATACTCATAAATGGGAGAACTATTTTTTTCAAAAGAGCTCTGCTCATGTCACGCACAATAGGGCCTTTGAATCCCTTTCTTGTTGCTATAGAAAAGTCCTACGTTAGCTTGGTAATAAGGTGAAAGGGCAATATTAAATGGGGTATCTGCATCATACCACCATCTAGAAATGTATTGAAAAGAAGATTATTTGTATTGATTTTTCCAATGGTCATCCAAAGGAGGTTCATGTTGAGTTAGACTTGGATGGGAGGAAGTGGGATTAGCAGAGGCACTGGTGGCAGAGGTTGAGAAATAACTCTTGATTTGCATCCTCTTTTTTTCTTTATATTTTTGGCCTTGATGATAATAACCAAGATCACGAGGAGAATGGTCAAAGGAGTCATTGGTGGAAGGGATGGAAGAGGATTATTGAATCCCAAAATCATCATACCCACCATCTCTCATAGCTTATGAAATTTCCTTCTTCCTTGCAATTTTTCCTTGGATAACCTTTTCCCTAGCCTTATTCTCCTCAATCTTGGCAAGGTATTCTACACTAATATCACCTATCACTTTTTTTGTTGCATCACATTGGTTTAATTGGCCTCTTATCCCATCCAAGTGTTATTTCAACTTGATAATACCCCCCCTCCAATAGATTTATTGGAAACTTTTCATATCATTTTTCCATCAATCACATCATAATGATCCCATGTAGTATCCTTGGATTTTGGAGGCATGATGGATAGAATTATTTCAAATTTGCAAATGAAATAAATCTACAAATTAAAAAGAAATGCAACTACGTAAAATGGAAAAACTAAGATAAATTTGGAAAAAAAATGTGGTATATTTAGCCTATTAAATTTAAGACTTGAAAACTAACAAGTGAACTTGAAATTTGATAGCATATAGCACATAAAAAATTAAATACATGGAAAACAATGAAATGTGTATTTTTTCAAGAAAAATTCCTTAGCTGGAAACACAAACTAGCTCCCTTAGCCTCCTCTTGAAGATTCCAACTCCACTAACAACCCCAAACTAGCTCCAAGTCCAATTCCAAGCCTCCAAGTTGGCTACTCCAGCAAAAACTCAACACTCTCCAATGTAACATCCTGAGGTTAAATTTTCCATGTAAATAAATAATGTATAGACATTAAAAAATCAAAAATAAAACCAAGGTAATGAGACACATATTCTTAAGTTGTATGAGGGGGAAAACATTACATTGGGATCAACTTGTGGTATATTTATTGGCTATGAAAAATGACTTTAGAAAGATGAAAAAGGCACTAAATGACAAATTAATTATTACGGTCTAGCAAGGACATGTGGCAAAGTGTAAAAGAAATAAAGGAAAATGAAATAAATTTCGCTTCAGCAAGTGGGGAAGTGGAAGAGACAAGAGAAAGAGAGAATTATAAAAACATTATCCATGCAAAGGAAAATGAAGAAAAAGGAAAAAGAAAAGACAAGAATATTCTAGTGTTCTCTTTGGGGGAAAAGAGAAAGGAAAGAAAGGAAAAGGAAGGAAAAGAAAGGGAGACACGCAACACACAAGCAAGAGATAAGAAAGGAGTGTAATAGGAATTCAAGTGATAGCCAAAAAGAAGGATCAAACAGCAGATAGAAAAAGGGCAGAAAAGAATAGAGAAAAGAATAGTCAACAAGACGATTTTGGTAGGTAACATTGTGCATGTTTGATTGATCTTGCTGGGAATTGAATGCATGGTTCATGAATTTGTTTTTGGGCCATTTTTTATTTCATTAGAAAACTATTTTATTGGATTGATATTCATGTACAACCTTGTCTAATGTCATTTACTGGGTAGCCATGATGTAGTAGGTTCCCTATTTTGGTTAAGCTTTGGATGCCAATAAATTTTGCGTCCTGGTTGAGGTGATATCGGGAAAATTCCCAAGGGTTGAAGGTGGATATGGCTTTCTCCTAGAACTCTTAACAAGTGGGTGGATACGATAAGATTTCTCTCGGTATGGTGAAGAAATTTTGAGGCATCCTAGCTTGTATTGATTTTGGTGATTTCTAGACCTGATATTAGGTGAAATCACTGTGACTTGAGGGTGGAGGTGGTTTCCTCTGGATTCCATGTTTTTTTGTATTTTGGTTCATCTCATGTGATCCCAAATTCAAGCTTGGAATTTGGCGCAAGGGCGATTGGGTTGGAATAAAGATTTGGTTCAACCCAATCTATGGTCGAGTGGTACGTGGAAGTCACTAACTTTGTTGGCACTATGCGTATACTATTATGTTTTATTATTTAATGAGATAATTGAAAATAAATTTTGATTTAATGTGTGGATTATGTGACTAGTTTTTCATGGTTCCATTATTGTTTAAGTGCATGTTACATGAAGTGGTCTTGTTATTAATCATGTTCATGGTTTTGACAGGTTCATGGATAGTTTATATGAATGCATGAGCTAATTTGTGTTTTATTATAGCTACTATCAGAGGGAAACAAGATTTGTTGATGAATTTACGATAAAACTAATGAAAATAATAATCAAACTATGCATCCATGAATTACAAGTACCATGTTCACAATATTATTTCAAAATATTTTAGGAATTATGATCTAAGGAAGATGACCTTCCTGGAATCCATCTTTAAATAGGTCATGTTGGAATTTATACCATAACTTCTTTTTTTTTAGGTTCTAGAAACTAAAATATTGTCACATTGTGAAGAAATTCCACTAATAATATGGTAAATTTTTCATATATTGGGTCGGAAAATTTTAGGAGATAGGAGCAGAGGAAGTCGAACCTTCTGAATGCTCATAAAATCAAGCCTCAAACAGGTAATGTAGCAACTTCTATTATACCTTTTCTTCTGGGAGGTCTTAGGAGCTAAAAATTTATCCACAATGAGGGGAAATCCCACTGATATACTGGTAAAAATTTTAGATGTTGGGTCACTATATTTTAGGATATATGATGAGTGGAATTCAAGCTTCCTAAATGCTCCTAGAATTATGCACCAAATATGATTTTATGGGCGTTTTTGTTAGAAGGAAACTCCCACTAATCATTTAGTTTAGTTCCCATAACCTGTACTACTATAATTTATGAGATAGGCTCTACATCATTTTCTATATTAGTTTGCATGAAAAGTGTTTGATGAAATGCTTAAATAGTTCAATGGTTCATTTCATACAAATTGTTTGATGAAATTCCCCAATGAGTATGTGGTTTTGTGGATGGATATTATTTTTAATATTTTTGTAGCTAATCTATGCCTATTTGAATGCAAGGAATTTTAAAAGTTGCTTGCAAGGAAATGGAAAAGTGGCATGATTATGTGGCATGTTTTTAGTTAGTAAGTTACAAGTGGAATAAGTGAAATGTTTCTAATTTAATCTCATACAAAATGTTTGAATAAAGGTATACAAGAAAAATGATACTCAATTATTTGTATATAAAAATATTTGAAGAAAGGTTTACTTGCAAAGTGCTTTACAAAATGTATGAGAAATGAAAATAAAGTTTTGGCAAGTTAGACCACATTTACTTAACTGCATCTTGGAAGTTGGCTCACGTGTAGTAATCATCAACTCATGTTTACCCTAATCAAATGTTAAATTAGGTAAATGTCAGGTGGGGTGTTACAGAGTGGTATCAGAGCTATTTCATAGCATTGGACCTCAAGGTAAAAGCAGATTGTTATGCATAAATATCTGCACATGTCTATGTGTTTATCATGCATGCATGTCAGCTATTTTATTTGTTATTATTGATTATGCTATTAGATTTTTGTGATATTATCTTAATTAATGTATGAACTGATATTGTCTTGATATTATTATGTATCGTGCTAATCTAGATTGACCTGTAGAAATGTGATACCTTCTCCGTAAGTAAATTGAGGTAGTACTTTTGATTATGCTTTTTATTTGCTTTATCTAATAGTGGTATGTTGTAGGAAAATACGAGGCTAAGAGATGAAGAGCATGGTGGTTGAGTACATTTCATATGACTCACGGCACATGCTAGAAAAGAAACCAATAAGATGGGAGAAATTAGTTGATCAACAGGGAAAGGGAGATTCTCATGATCTCGTAGATACATTAAAAAGTTTGAAGGAAGATATAATAAGTTGTAAAGATAATAATGAGAAGTTTATTGAAGCTCGAGAAAGACTTGCAAAATCTCAAGAAAATCAAGTTGAGGTTAATGTGTTCATTCTTCAAGTCCTTTCAAAATTACAGAAATAAGAATAGCTAGGAACCAATCATGGAGATAGGTGGGAAGAAAAGACTAATGGGGCATATGGAAGTTGGTCTCAGAAAAGGTAAAAGATGGATTGTGACGATACAGTAAAGAGTGGCATACTCTTGGATACACCTGAGAAGAGGGCTAGTACACATGGATTTTGTTCTAGCTCTACTTCTAAGAGACATCATAGCCATCACCACCAACATTGATATAGGAGGAGTGAGAAGGAGTATTTGTCAGAGGAATTCAAAAAGAAAAGCCTCCGAATTTTGATGGTGAGATGGCCACATAAAAAGATGTTGAAGCATGTTTTCTTGGAATGAGAAAAAATGTTAGACTTCATGATTACTTAGAGAATATGAAAGCCAATATAGCTACCTTCAGTCTCAAAGGAAAAACAAATATATGGTGGGGAGATGTCAAGCATGTCATGTGCATCAGAGAAGATAATTTGACCTCGAATTTAAAATATTCTTCATAAAGAAATACCTATCTGAGAGATATTATGATGGAAAGGCCAAGGAATTCTATGAACTCAATATCGATTACATGTCAGATGAATAATATACAACTATATTTCTAGAGCTATTGAGATGTGTGCCCTATCTAAAGGATGTTAAAGAAAAAATCTAAAGGTTCATCAGTGGATTTCTAGTCTCGTTCAAATATCGGATTGGTTTTGATGAGCCTTAGTCCTTTGAAGAAGCAATAAGGAAGTTAAATAATTATTGTGAGTAACTAAAGCATAAGCCTAAGTTTAAGTGTGAGCAGAATGGTAGTGAGAAGACTAAAGGAAAATGGCCCAAGAAGTGAGAAAGTTATCAGAATGTAGGTGAGAAGGAAAATGTGGCTCCTCATAAGAAGTTCAATGCACCTAATAAAGGACGTGAGTCTCAGCCTGTGGAGCATCAAAATAAAGACAATGGCAAGGAAGCATTGAATTGTTGAACTTGTGGTGGATACCATCACAAGAAATATTGTCCATTGTATTAGGGTGCTAGGCGTCAGATTTACAATGCTCAGGAGGCACAGAGAGTTGGGGATGTAGCTCATAGCATGCCTTAATGCAGTATGACTACCATGTAGAGTGATGACTAGATTCCCTAGAGAAACCCAAAAGGGATTGCAAAATTTCATGACTCAATGATGCAGTCAGAATTATGAGGGGGTATTTCTCTACTTAGCTCTTTTCCAAGTTATAATTTGATTTGATGTTTTGAGAAGTTCCCATGAGCTGGCAAACAATAACATGTGCATGATAAAATTCAATATATGAATTTCTTTAGAGATGCATATCAATCAAATAGATATTAAATAATGGTATGATAGATGCATCGAGATGTGTTTGGTGCATACAATAATGGATATGCATGCATAAAGACTCTCATTTTGTTGCCATAATATGATTCAAATGACTAAGATTGGTAAATGATGAGCATGTAACCATGAGCAGGTTGAGAACACAATTAGGCAACCAATGATAGTTTTGTATGTAGTTTTGAGGAACCAAGGCTATGGAAATAAGGTGTTGATAAGAGAATGGAATAGGTAACATCTACGCATGTTGATATTTATATTTTGTTAAGTTGTGAATACATTAATGAGAAGTTGCTACTAGTAAGTGGCCTTCTCTAGGTATGTGTTCCAAGAAATATTTGTTATGAATCTTGAACTTATGCACCCTTAAAGTGTTTTTTTGAATGTTTGATTAAGTTGCACCCTTAAAGTGTTTTTTTGAATGTTTGATTAAGTGCATGATATGAGTATGTGCTTATGAAATTGCATGGAGGAATTTTCTTATTTTAAAACAATTGTACTAACGCAATGTATGTTGATACAGTTAATATGAACATGAGTGAAAGTGGGTGTTGTTTGTAGCACTATTTCTAATGACCATGAGTTGATGGCCTACGATGCCATGGTTGGTAAAAGGATGATTTTAAATTTGAAGATGATAGTCTTGGTAAAATATTGCTTTTAATTTGTTGATGCTAGTCTTGGTTAAAGACTTATTTCAAATTAATAGACTTGGCTTGATTCTTGGAACTTGTGACTGACATGTGTTAACAATTGTAGGGAAGCATGCTAGGTATTAGCATCAAAAGGTAATGATTTATTTGTTTATATAACTAATAGTAGGTTCAATATGATATCACATAATAAGACTCAATTACTGCAAGGTAAAAAGGTAAAATAAAGGAATTGGGTGAGAATTCTATTGGCTATGTTTAAAAAAATTTGTTCCATATGAATGTGCACTTTTCACAAATAAATGAGGTTCTATTAACCTTGATTTTGCGTGGAATTATGTGAATATATACTATGTTCATAAACATGTTGATGATTAAATGAGTAGATGAAATTTCATTGTATTTGACAAGTTGTTGTCAAGAATCATTTTGTGGAAGGATGATTGATTATGCTTATAAAAATTGACGAATATATCAATGGTATGGTTGGTAAGTTTAACTAATGAAATTCCTTGTTTATGAAAAATTCAATAAGTGAGAATTATTGTTGTTAATTATTTCTATTATAATGTGATTATGACATTCATGGGCCCAAGTTTGTATTATTTTTAGGTCCAAAAAACACTGACTGTGATATCAATAGGTATACTAACTGGAATCCTTCGTCAAAGGATTGGACATATATGCCACTAACTGTTGTGCCTTGGGGATGATAAACCACTTAGAAGGTTGGTTGGATCCATTGGAAACAATGGACAGTGAAATGGCAGCCATGAATATGGCACTATGGAGGTTCTCTAAACCTTCAATTTACTTTATATGTATATGAATATGTGTTATATTGGTGAACATGATTGATTACTGAAATTATGTTAAGCCATTGTCACTGATAGGTTCTGTTCAATGATCATTCTTGTGGGAGAATGGTGGTGTAGATGGTATCAAAATCTCCTCGATTGTAGGACGAATCGAATGGGAAAGACGTAGCCCTGTGTGATTTATGATTTTGATATTATGTGTTTCTAATTATGCCCATGCTTATGCTACGGGTAGGGAATGTTGAAAGATAATTAGCAGCATGAATGCAGTGTAATTCGCAGTGTGTTGGGACAAGCAGGGATAGTAGAAAGAATTGCAGACCCAAAATTTGGGTTGTGGATGCATGAAATAAGGTGTGGGAAATAAACTAAAGGAAAGGTTGTCTCATAGAGATAGCGTGGTATCTCGACATGCAGTACTACTATTGTCTACATGTTTTATTGTACCATGTGTATTATGTATGTTTTGTGTTCTAATATGTCTAGTTGTAGTGTTGTGACATGTGTATTTGTTGTGTTCTATCTTGTGTATGTGTGTTCATTGTGTTGTATCATGTGTATATGTATGTGTTGTGTTGTACGCTGTGTGTATGTGTATGTGTTGTAAATGTGTTGGGACAGGTAGGCAGAGCAAGGAATTGTTGAAGAGAAGATAATGTGATTGGTTCTCAAGTTCCCTGGAGGTTGTGGGTTTTGATATAATCTCTAAGGCCCTATAATAATGTGGATTCCCTAGAATATGTGGGTTGAGATAGTATTCTTTGGAGACTTGTAACATCTTGGGTTCCCTGGAAGTTGTGGGTTGAGATAGTAGTCCCTGGAGCCCTGGACATCTTGGGAAAAGACCAATCTTGAGTTAATATCTACCAAGGTTGTTTCTAATTATTTCTACATTTATTCTTTGGTTTAGAAATGGATCATGGACTTCTTGGGAAGAAGGTGAATCCCTGGTGCTACTTTGAAGGTGGAGGTGTTAGCCTATGGATTCCCTTGTTGCTGATTAATGGTGGAGGTGTGAGCCTCTAGACTCCCTTATTCTTGATAAAATGTAGGCCTTGTATCTTTTTTATTTGTTGGTCGAAGCAAATGTGCATGTATGTATATATGTGTATATCATTGTAAATATTGTATCGGGTTGTGTTTATAAGCTCCATAAGCAATATGTTTGTCATTTTTCAGTAGTTTGTCATTTTAAATATTATATCGATTTGTTTTTATAAACATCCATAAACATTATGTTCCCAAGTATTTCAATAGATTTTTTTGTCATAAGAGTCATAGAACATCAAATATGGTGTTCCCCTAGGGGGGAGGGGTTTGTAACAACTCTGAGTTAAATTCCATGTAAATAAATAAAGTATGGACATTATAAAAGAAAAAATAAAACAAAGGTCATGGGAAATGTATTCCAAGTTGAATGACAGAAAATATTGGATTTGTATTCACTTGTGATTAATTATTTATTGGTTATGAAAATTGGCATTGGCAAGAGGCTAAAGGCAATAAATGGAAAATTAATTATTATAGGCTAGCAAGCACATGTGGAAAAGTGAAAAGGAAATAAAGGAAAATGAAAGAAATTCCACTTTCGCAAATGGGGAAGAGGAAGAGACCAAAAAAGGAGAAAAATATTAAAATAATATGCATGCAAGGAAAAATGAATAAAAAGGGAAAAGGATAGAAAAGAAATTGGAAAGAGAACATTCTAGCATTTTGTTTTGGGGAAAACAGAAAGGAAACCAAGGAAAATGAAGGAAGAGCAAGGGAGACAAGAAACACACAAGTAAGGAGCATAAGTGGAATTCTAGTGGCAACCAAGAAGAAAGATTGAACAATAGCTAGAAAAAGGGTAGAAAAGGACAAAGAAAAGAGCAGCCAACAAGGGGATTTTTGCGGGTAGCAATGTGCATGTTTGATTTATTTTGTTGGGAATTGAATTCATGTTTCATACATTTGTTTGTGTATCATTTTTTTGTCATTGGAAATGGATTTTCCTGGATTTATAGTTGTGTACATCCTTGCCTTATTTAATTTCTAGGATAGCCATGATGTAGTGGGTCCCTATTTTGGTTGAGCTTTGGATGTCGATTGATTTTCGATATTGGTTAAGTTCGTATCAGGAAAATTCCCAATGGTTGAGGCTCAAGATGATTTTCTATTGGAACTATTAAGAAGTGGTTGGAGACAGGAAAATTCCTTTGCTTATGGTGAAGAAATTGTAAGGCATCCTGGCGTGTATTGAGTTTAGTGATTTCTAGACCTAGTATCAGGTGAAATCACTATGACTTGAGGGTGGAGGTGGTTTCCTATGGATTTCCCATTTGATTGTGGTTTTTTTATCACATGTGACCCCAAATTCAAGCTTAGAATATGGTATGCCTATGGTTGGGCCAGATGAAAGATTTGGTTCAGCTCAATGAATGGTCGGGTTTTTACGTGGAAGTCCCTAACTTGGTTGGCATTATGCATATGTTATTATGTGTTATTCCTTAATGAGATAAATAAAAATAAGTTATGGTTTCATATGTGCATTATGTGAATGGTTTTTAATTGTTCCATTATTGTATAAGTGCATGTTACATGAAGTTCTCTTATTATTGATCTTGTTCATGGTTTTGACAGGTTCATGGATATTTTATATGGATTCATGAGCTAATCAGCATTTTATTGTAGCTAGTATGAGAGAGAAGCAAGCTTTATTGATGAATTTATGATCGAATTAATGAAAATCATCAACAAAATATGCATCCATGACTTACAAGTACCATGTTCATGATATTGGTTCACAATATTTTACGAATTATGATTTGACAAAGATGACCTTCCCAAAACTCATCTTTAAATGGGTCATGTTGGAATTTCTACCATAACTTATTTTCTATTAGGTTCAAGAAGCTGAAAAATTCACCACATTCATGAGAAATTCCGTTGATAATGTGGTAAAACTTTTATATATTGGGTCACAATATTTTAGGAGATATGAGCATAGTAAGTCGAGCCTTTTAAATGCTACTAAAATCATGCCTCAAATAGGTCATGTTGGAAGTTCTCTTATAACTCTCCTTCTTGGAGGTCTAAGGTGCTGAAAATTTATCCACAATGAGGGAAAATCCCATTGATATTGTGGTAAAAATATTATATGTTCAGTCACTATATTTCAGGAGATATAACTAGTGGAAGTCGAGCTTCTTGAATGCTCCTAGAATTGTGCACCAAATATGATTTTGTGGGTATTTTTGTTATAAATTTTCATATATGAGGTTCCAGAAGTTGAAAATTGAACCATAGTGAGGGTAAAATATCACTGATCATATGGTTCAGTTCTCATAACATGTACTGCTATGATTTAGGAGATAGGCATTACATCATTCACTATATTAGTTTGCATGCAAAGTGTTTGATGAAATGCTTAAATGGTTCAAGGTTTCATTGCATAAAAATTGTTTGTTGAAATTCCCCAATGATTAGGTGGTTTTGTGGATGGATAATATTGTTAATATTTTTGTAGTTGATCTATGCCTATTTGGAAGCAAGGAATTTGAAAAGTTGCATGCAAGGAAAAGGAAAAGTGGGATGATTATGTGGCATGTTTTCAATTAGTATGTTACAAGTGGAATAAATGAAATGTATCTTATTTAATCTCATACAAAATGTTTGACAAAAGGTATACAAGAGAAATTCTACTCAATTATTTTTATATAAAAATATTTGAAGAATGGTTTACTTGCAAAGTGTTTTACAAAATGTATGAGAAATGAAAATCAAGTTTTGGTAGGCTAGACCCCATTTCAAAACTACATCTTGGAACCTAGGCCATTCGTAGTAACCCTCAGCCCATGTTTACCCTGGTAAGTATGTTCAAGTAGGTAAATGTAGGGTGGGATGTTACTTCCAACCTTCCAATGAAGCTCACCAAAACTTCAAATGAGATGTGTGAGGCAAATGAGAGGGAATATGTCCTTGTATTAGCTTGAAGTAGGGTTTTTTGGAGGGAAAAAGCCCTTAATTTCCCTCAAAACCACCTCATAAGCCTAAAAACATCTGTCAAGTGGGTTTATGGGTATCTTGGAAATGAACCGACCAGTTTATGATAGAACCAACCTGTTTATGGGAAAATTGGATGTTTGCATCATAAACCAACTGGTTTATTCCTGATTTGACCCAAAAACTAGTGAGGGAGGGCGACTAACTAGGTTTTTCTACAGTCCAGTGGGTTTAGCCATTGAACCCACCAGTTTCACCGGTTTCTGGTTCAGACCGACTAGTTTTGAATATTATGAATTAGATAGTGATGTGAACTCTAGAAAATAATAACAGTTCCATGTTGCTTATAACAAGATAATCGATGATCAAGTTGTAAAACATAAGATGATAAAGTCTTAAAATTGTTCTCTACATTGTCAAATTATCACATTATGTTGCAAAATAATAGAGTGTTTCAATAATTGCCCACAAAGAGTCTTTGGGTCACACTCTGGGAGAAAGAGAGAACTCTTGAATTACTTCTTGATGACATACACACCTCCATTTTCCTTGTTAGCATTAACGAGATTATTTAAACATTGATAATCTAAAAGCAATTATTTCAACAATATATTCATATCTCCTTCTCTTAAGACTTTAGTATAGTCGCAAATAACCTCTAGCCTTAGGGGTAGGCCTTTTTTGTTAACAATGCATTTGTGTATTTCTTGCCTTAGCTCAACCTAGTGAATAACATTGCTTAAGTCGAATGGATTGTGGGTGAATGGTTTAATCACTCCATGTTTGGTATCTGAAATCATCTCTAGCTTCTTACAATTGCAAACAACTTGAGTTGATTCTTCTGTATGTAGTAGTTAAATGGGATCATATGCAAACTCTTTTACCAATAGATCCACATACTCTTGAGGAATACTAATACTCTCGGAACCCATTAATTTGATAGTTGCACCTACACAAATGATATATCTATCTATATATATATAATATAATAAGAGAGAAGAGAGAGAGAGAGAGAGAGGAGAGAGAGAGAGAGAGAGAGAGATCTGAATCGGATCCACAAAAGACTGTTAAGAACCTTGATTGTATTGAGTTGAACAAATCCTTGAAAATTCCAAAACAGTGATCAAAAAACGCCTTAAACCAGTGGTAAGGGCCGCCAACTTGGAATGACAAGGACCTCAGTCAAAGCACGTTGACCAAGGCCCATGGAGACTACACAAGAGATCAAAGCAGCCCATGGGAGCCCTGGATCGGGACAAGGAGGCAATTTTGATGCGCGATTAGCTCATTGCTGGGCAAACAAGGCTAAAATGGAAAAGCCTTAAGCACTCAGTCACGTTGGGGGGCCGAGAACCGCAGGCGGAGAAACAAAAAGCACTAAAGGACAAAGGTGGGACCCGTGCTCTGGAAAACCGGCGGTATCGACCGGGGCACCCTTGAACTGTAAGAGGTTTTGGAGGAGAGCGAAGTGATCCCACTCAGCGATCGATGCATGGCAACGATGGTGAGATAAAAACCACTGTGATCGCACGCTATAGGTCGAGCAAGTTAATTGCGCTTGACGTGTGTATAACGTTGGATCTGGAGGAGCCCAGATTGGATGGCTGAGATTGCGCCCGATGGAGGATTCGGAATCGACAGGTGATTAAGCCACGTTTGAAGGGGATTTATAGTCCATTTGACTCCCACGATGGAGAAAGAACACATACATGATGTAATGGAAGAAACGAACCAATGAAGCATGCTGGCACTAGCTAGATGGAGACAAGTAGCCACTTCCCGAGCGTTCATGCTAACACTGAACAAGGAACTCCAAGTGCAGCTATAGAAGGTGAATCGACGTAGGCGACAAAGGAACCGAATAGGCATAGGGATCAAATGGTCAAAGCCATGAATAGAGACAGTTGAAAGAGGGGATTTGGAGAGGAGTCCAAATGACCAAGAGAGACAGTGAACAGTGCACCCTGAGAGGAGGACTCAACATAGAGAACGGTAAAGCCAAGCAGAGGAGACAGAGGGTCGAGCTGACCACAGGCAGTATTGAGCACCACAGAGCTTGAAGATTCAAGCCTTCCCATAGAGGAATCTATCCGGACTGAGCATCATGTTTGGCTCTTTCCACTGTAGACTAAGGGTCATAGAGCTGGTAGGGAGAACAAGAGTATGTGTACTCTGAGTGGCTTGGGGAATCCAAGAACCATCCTCCCAAGAAAATCTGCTTCAGGAGCACTCACATTGAGTCCCTGTAGTGTAATTTCTTTGCTGTAAGACACAATAAAATAAGGCCACCATTGAGAGCTAGACCGGAGATGTAGCCCTTGAAAATAGGGGTCAACTCCTTATTAAAAATTGTTTGTGTCTTTGTGTTGCTTACTGTATTTCTCTATTGTCTTTCCATTTAAATGTCTGTGGATTGGCATCTGATCGATCCATTGCTTGAATAACACAAAACACACACCAGCACATGAGTCTGTAATACCTTTTGTTTAATAAATCTTCAACTGAGGTCACTCATAGGGCAATTATCAGATCAAGTGGTGTCAGAGCATAGTGTTGTAAGGTTAGACAAGCTTATGTTGGTTTAGCAATGAATGCTCACTTGATCAAAGCTCAAATTAGGAGAAGGAGAGTTGGTGGGAACTAATCCTAAAATTGGGAGAGTCTATTCTTGGAAGACAATGTCAGAAGAAGGTTCTATAGGGCCAGACCCTAAATTCATAGAAAGTTTCCTAGCTATAAAGTCTATGGTAGAAGAAATGTATAGGGACTTTAGAAAGCATAATGATGAAGATTCATCGGGATCTAAACGAGATAAAGAAGAAGATGAATCTCATTCCCATGACCACTCCAAAGGAAAAGGGAAAGAAGAAATCTTTCCTACACCTCCTAATAGCCCTGTGCATAATAAGAAAGCATCCTTGATTAAACTGGATGTCAAATTTGATTTTCCTATATATGATGGAGAGTTAAATGCTAAAAAGTTGGACAATTGGATTATACAAATTGATGTGTATTGAGAGTACAGAACATTGACTCAGACAAGAGTAAGATTCAATTGGCAAGCCTATGCCTAGGAGGCACTGCCTTGGTTTGGTGGGAAGGCAGAACCGAAGATGATATGAAGAAGCATGGTAAGACCATCTCTGTCTAGAGTGAATTTGTTGCTACAATCAAAAAGCAGTTCTATCCATTTGCCTACATGCAGCAAGCCATGATGAGTTGGAAAACTCTTCGACAAATGAAAGCGCAAAGTATACAAGGGTATACTCAAGAATTTAGAAAGAGAGCATTGATGTTGGGTATCTCATTAGACTCACCAGAGACTCTTTTGAAGTACATTGGTGGTCTACACAGCTACATGAGGCATACCATCCTCATGTTTAATCCCACTAGTATATATGAAGTATATGTACAAGCTACTCATCTAGAAGCTAGAGGAAAGAATGGAAATCTAGAAGTTGGGGGACCATCCCAACCCACTGTAAGTAAGAGCAAGGAGAAAAGGAAGCAAAAGTGGAAAGTAAGAAAGGCTAACTCTACACAGAAAGGAAAACCTTCATGCACTCACTGTAAAAAGGAAGGGCATGATGATGAGCATTATTGGATTCTGCATCCAGAGCTGAGACCTAAGAAGTCCAAGGGAAGAAGAAGAAGACTGATGCAGCTATTCAGAGATATTTGGGGTCAAACTTGGGAGATGAAACAATCATTGTAGCCACAGGTATAAAAGGTAAGAATTCTGAAGCATCTACTAGTAATTCTGCTCAATCTGTTATTGATGTAGAACATGAGAGAAAAAGGCATGAGCTTTTCCATATTCGAGTTGTTTCCAAAAATCAAAATATTGATACTTTGTTTAGATAGTGGCTCACAAGTAAATCTAATTTCTGAAGAAATTGTAAAAGAATTGGGATTAGCAACTACACCTCATAAGAAACCATACCCATTAGGTGGTTAAATGATAAAGCACAACTACAAGTGACTAGACAGTGCAAACTCAAGTTTTCTTTTGGGTCAAAATTTTTAGATGAGGTTGAGTTAGATGTAATTCCTTTGGATATATGTGGAATTGTTTTAGGAAGCCCTTACTTGTATGATAGAAACGCTATTTTCTATAGAGCTGAGAACAAGTATCTACTTGTCAAAGATGGAATCCAATACTTTGTAAGAGCTCATAAACTCAAGAATAATTATACTCTCGTAAACTCAGGATGAATGAAAAGAATGATAAATTCATGCTAACAATTCTTAATGATGGTTGTAAAGGAAAAGAAACCTGATAAGACCAATATATTTGAGGGCTATAATGTTGATCAACAAGCTGATATAAAAAGGATTGTTTTAGAGTATGATTTCTTATCTCAAGAACCTAAAGGTCTGCCACCCAAAAAGGGAATAGTACATGATAGTATTTTGCAGCAAGATGTTCCTTTGCCTAAAATTGGGATGTATAGGTTGTCTGCTTTAGAGAATGATGAAATCAAGAAGCAGGTGCAAGAGTTGCTCAAGAAAGGGTTCATCAGGCCTAGCACATCACCATGTGGGTCACCAATCTTTCTGGTGAAAAAGAAAGATGGCTCATAGAGAATGTGCATTGATTATTGAGCACTAAATAAGATAACAATCAAAAATCATTATCCCCTTCTTCGCATAGATGATCTTTTAGATCAATTGAAGGAAGTTGTTTATTTCACCAAGCTGGATTTGCACAGTGGATACCATCAGGTTAGAGTTTAGAGCAAGATGCATGGAAGACTGCTTTCAAAACAAAGCAGGGATTGTATGAATGGTTGGTTATGCCTTTTGGCCTAACTAATGTTCCTGCTACTTTCATGAGATTAATGAATGATGTACTTAGACCTTTTCTTAATGATTTTGTTATTGTGTATCTGGATGACATTTTGATTTTTAGTAAAACGTGGGAAGAAAATTTAAAGCATGTTAAGAAAACATTAGATGTTTTGAGAAGAGAAAAACTTTATGTTAAACTCTCCAAATGTGAATTTGGCAAAACCTCTCTAAATTGTTTGGGTCATATATTAGGGGGAGGTGAATTTAAAATAGATCCCTCGAAAGTGGCAGTCATCATGAACTAGCCTAAACCCAAGTCTACTACAGAAGTGAGAAGCTTCTTAGGAGCAGCACAATATTGGAGGAAGTTCATTTCAAATTTCTCCTCAATTGTAGCTCCCTTACATGCTTTGACAGGATTGAACAAGGTGTTTCAATGGGGAGGCAAACAGCAGAAAGCCTTCGACACCTTAAAAGAAAAAATTAGTACAGCACCTGTACTAGCATTGCCAGACCTACAAAGACTATTTGAGATCCAAACTAATGCCAGTGACTATGCCATGGGAGCAGTGTTGACACAGCACGGTAAACCCATATGTTATCATTCTGAGACTTTTAATCCTGCAGTAGCTAACTATCCTACCTATGATAAGAATTGTATGCATTAGTTCAAAGTGTGAAAAAGTGGAAACATTATTTAATGGGCAAAGGAATAGTAATACACATTGATCATCAGCCACTTCAATATCTACACTCCCAAACTAAGTTGCAACAATCAAGACATTACAGATGGATGGTTTTTCTACAATAATTTCATTCAGTCATTAGATATAAAAAGGGCATACATAACAAGGTTGCAGATATGTTATCTAGACCCATTATAAATGCATCTACCATACTTAAGCATAATTATGTGTTGCATGAAAGCTACATAGAACAGTATGCTCAGGACATGGACTTTAAAGATGTATATGCAACTTTGATTCAGGGAAAAAGACTAGAAGAATTGGACTATCATGTGAAGGACCGACTCTTATATCATTATGGGAAACTCTACATTCCACAAACTGAGAAAGTAAAGATAATTAGGGAAGCACACACTTCTCTGATATCAGGTCACTTTGGGGTAAGTAAAACATTTGCACAGCTGCAAAGGTTCTACTATTGGCCAAAAATGAATGAGAAAGTTTCGAGATATGTGAAGGGATGTGTTATGTGTGCTAAAAGCAATCCCAGTAACAGAAAACTAGGCTTATACACTCCATTACCAGTTCCTTCTTAACCTTGGGAAAGCATTTCCATGGATTTTGTTGGAGGACTGCCTAAATCTGGGAAAGGTCATGATTATCTGTATGTTGTTGTGGATAGTTTCAGCAAAATGTGTATTTTGATACACTGTAGTAAACAGATTACAGCTGAACAAAATACAAAATTATTCTTTGAACATGTATGGGTTCATTTTGGATTACCCATTTCTATTGTATCTGATCGAGACACCCGATTTGTGGGGAAGTTTTGGTCCAATCTGTGGGAACTAATGGACACCAAGTTAAAGAAAGCACAACATTCCATCCATAAATAGATGGCCAACAAAAGTAGTTAACAGGATGGTGATCCAGTTACTGATAGGATATTGCAGAAAACATCCTAAGCTTTGGGATGAGCACTTGTGCTATGTGCAGCATGCTTACAATAGAGCCAAACACTCTTCTACATAGAGATCTCCTTTTGAGACCTGTTTTGGTTTCATACCAAGGTCTCCTTTGGATTTT
>APFE030485183.1:78643-120566 GCA_000404065.3 Pinus taeda
TTCAAGAGTGAAGAGTTTAATCATGAGTTGGACAACTTCAAGTGCAGAATGTGAGTCATAGAGTTCTTTCAGCTTTTGTAGGGCTTCAAAGGCAGTTGAATATAACAATATATGGCAAATCACCTCTTCATTTACAGATGCTGTGATTAATGCATAAGCTTTGCTATTCTTGTTTTCCCAAATGACGAGCTCTTTGTCTGAGGTAGGTTGTACTGGGGCATTGTCTCCTTCTCTAACACACACTCCTTTCCACAACTCATTGAATATGAGGGTGTGTTTTATCATCCGGGACCATTCAGGATAGTTCTCCTTGCCAGTGAGAACTATTCCTACCATGGAGATGATTGAATGCATTCTTAAAGAAAAAATACTCTGCTGATAGAAACATATTTATATGTATACCTCCACTTTTTCAAATATATATGCTATACCTTCCATATACCCATATATGTTTTTTTTTATACCATATAACATATCGCCATAAAAAACTTAATGAATTTCATGTCACGTTCACTTTTTTTCCATTCAAAATAATATATTATCACTCCATATAATATATTATTATTCTTACACACATGAACATATGTTGGTCACCACACCAATGTTTTCATGTAAAAAAAGTATTGCACCAATGTTTTCATGTAAAAAGAGTATCACACCAAACTAAACAGTAATTTAAAAACTGCGTTGGTAACCAAACAAAATTACCAGAGATTATGTCAGGTAGCATTCAAAACTTATTTGAGCAGGATGCATTGATACGATTCGAACTTGGGAAGAGACCTGGGCTCACACACCATTACGCCATGATCCAAGCATGATTTCTCATTGCAATCAAGCATAACACGGATTCCAACTGTAATAAAAAACAATGCAAATTGCAGTCAAACGCATACCAATTGCAATCAAACGCAATACCAATCACAGTAAAATGCAATATCAATAAGCCAAAAACGTTTGTCTGCCTTCTACTCTGGACAAAGACGTTTTTTGAAATCAAATTCAACGCAAACACACTGAAAATCATTTGTCTACCTTCCGCTCTAGACAGAGGCATTCTTTGCAATCAAACTCAACGCAAACACACCAAAAAATGTTTATCTGCCTTCTGGTCTGGACAGACGCATTCTTTGCAATCAAAGTCAATGCAAACACACCGAAAAATGTGTTCTTGAGCAGTGTTACTTTCATTCAAGTGATCGAATCCCTCAGATTGCATGACAGCTTTCAGTCACCCAAGACATGCAATGAATTTTAGACCAACAAATCCAGCAGTGTTAAAAACGCAGACTTTATAGGATGCAGTGTTAAAAACGTAGTTGGGTCAGTCCAAACATTCGAGAGATATTTTAGAGGACAGAGGCATTGAGGCAAGTAGGACAACGTTTAGGGGACAGTGCTCAGATCAGGATAGTACCTAGGAATAGGAATGCATATGACATACTAGCGTACAACCCTCAGTAAAAACCACTTGATTACCAGCTAATGAGATAAACCAGTAACAAACACGGGGGAATCCACCAATGTGGAAAATGGACCCCGAGGTGCTTAGTACAGTCCACTAAGTGTGAATAGATGAGTTGATGTTGAACATAAGTGAACTCAATCAATCAGGATTTAATGATGTAAACCCACTGTCAATCACGAGGAAGCCTGCCACTGAGGTTTGCAAGCTCCAAGGTAATACCGATTCCTAGATCAAACTCTTGGATAATGAGCTGAAGTCAGTAGGAGAAGATCCATTGAAGGAGGGCCTTAATTAATTGACATGGAACAGACCAAGATGATGTGATATAAGGATGAAGTCATGAGATGATGAAGTACAACTGACATAGGTATGGATGACACAAAAAGGTCAATACGCTATTGCAAATGGCCAACATAGGCTGAGACTTCCCTTGAACACATAGTGGCACAACACAAAAGTGACTTGGAAGCATGACTAATGAGCACCATGTGATATCATGCAACGATACAAGAGGCATCGAGGCATGCTCCATATGAATAGAAGAGTAACCAGCCGAAGGAGTAGAAAAAATCATATGTATGGTATGGCTCTTCGGAAAGCTAAAAACCAACTGTGACATAATGAAACAGACAAGTCTCATGTTCAAGGGAAACACAAAAGATGTTTCCATTTGATGACTAATGGAAATAAATGTTCCCTCCCTTCTCTCTTTGTAAGTTCCTTTTTCATAAAGTTGTCCCCGAAGCCCGAAAAAGAGATACAAGTATACAAGGGGGAACCTCCTATCCAAAGTAAACTAGGGTATTCCTTTTTTGTAATTAATCTATCCTAGTCCAGAAAAGGGTTAAACTTATACTGGCTAGACGACCCTTCAAGTATTTTTACGAGCATGAAGAAGACAAGATCACTCGACAATATTTTCTAAATTAAGGAATCTTAAAAAATCTTAAAGAAAAATCATCTTGGATGAACGAGTGCTATAATGGATAGCAACTAGTTTCAGTCATGGTGGAACTACTCATGATAAAATGACGATAAGAGGTTGGCTAATAGGACCATGCATCGTAGTAGTTCCTCCAAGAGAGGGTAAACACCAAGTGAAAGAGAATGGTAGGACATATAGATGATGACAATGGAAGAGAGAAACCAAGGCTCATCGTGCGGAAGTAGGCTGATAAAATGTGGCAATCACAAGGGATAAAAATGGTAGAATCCCCCTGGGATACAGCCAGAAATATGATGAAGAAGAGGACATGAGGCTCAAATTCTAGATCATGGTGGATCAGAAGGAGGGATTCCAAGAAGAGAATTAAAATGACTACATGGACACTAAGACGAAAAAAAGGTGCTAACTAGGGTATCCATGAGAAGATAAGCTCTACCACCAAGCAATGGCATCTATAGAATAAAGTGGTTAAAGTCTCAACTTGACAGGGTCGAACCTAAGGCATAAATATGGCAATGAGAGTCACTAATGAATCGGTGATGATGATATATGACCTACCCCTATATGTCAGTAAGAGGAAACATACCTTAGGCCCAATGGATGTCACAATAGAAATGCCACCCTATCCTGTAAAAATCATCTAGAAAGACTAGACCCATGGTTAAATCACATAATGAAAGGAGGTAAAAACAATATCAGTTTTTTTTTTTTTTTTTTTTTTTTTTTTTTTTTTTTTTTTTTTATAATATATATATATATTATTATTGTTTTTAGCATAAATAAGGCATGACAAATACTCGCATCACACACCAAAAAAAAAGAAAAAAAAAGATATAAAGCATCACACCCCTATGTACAATATGTACAAGTGAAACACAATCCAATAGGTCATGTTAAAGTGTGCCCATAGCCAAGCACTTGCCAAGGATTTCTATACATGAACTCATGGAGGTGAAAGGTACCACGTGGCTCATTAGTGTGGATCCACGCCAAAGGAAATAAAACTGCCCAATCTAGAAGGTTTCACCTTGCCAAGGATAGTCTAACATAGTTGCACTCTCGAAATCAACCTAAGGACATAAGGGAGGGTCAAGACATAAAGGAGGCATGAGACACTCATCAAAATTTGGTGAGGGAAATTCATTGGTAAGTTCAGTAGTAGAAGCCCAAGACTTGACTCAGTCCATGGGTGGCACTTCCAAGGAAAGTTGAGGAGATTCCCCCTGAGTATGTTCAATATTTAAGTTTTCGAGCTCTATGTGTTCCACAATGGGGAGATTAGAGGCATGAAGAGGCATAACCTACCTAATATTGTCAATTAGGGGATCCGTGATACTCAAGTTGACCATCCGAAGGGGTTTGTCAATGAGAGAGTCGGATGGAATAAGTGGAGTGATGGCCCCTGTGAGAAAAGTAATTGGTCATATTCCATATTGTGATGGATTTTTTGACCAACGTCAGGAGGTACTAATGGGATTTCCAAAGAGGAAATATCTTCCATAACAATTGGTGAAGGGTGCTTACTAGATTTATCAACTTCTATAGGAGCAGGAGGAACAACCCAACGATTAGGAGGTTTATGGGGTCCACAGGTGCCAGAAGATACCATGTGCATAGGAGCTTTGGTAGGAGTAGAAGGAGTTTTGGGCAAAAGGAGTTGAGGAAAAACTCCCATAAGAGTGGAACTTTTAAAGATTCTAGCTCCAACACTCTGAAATTAACCAAGGTGATCTCCCACGACTTGTATAGAATTCCCCATAGTGGAAATATGGGTTTATGGCACACAATAGTCAAGTTGATCAATAGTGAAAATTGTGCTTTCATGAGGAAAGCAAGGTAAATGGAAGGCAGACCAGATGACTGTGGTCATCGCATAAAACCAACTATGACCAAGGATTAGGTTGTAATCTAATGAGGCATCCACAACTTTGACATGAACATATATAATTTTCCTTCCTAAATCAATGGAAAATTTTGGAAGAACCCCTTTAGGTACAAAGTTGTGACTGTCAAAGGCTTGGAGAGTGGTGTTGGATGTGAAGATCACCAAAGAGCCAAGATCCTTCCAGTGGGATACTGACAACACACATGGAAGAGCCTTCATCCACCAAAGTCTAATGAATATTCTTGTGGAAAATCCACACAATGATTTGGAAAGAAATATGATGGGAAAGGTGAGGAGAATTTGTGTCAACATTAAAGGTAATGAGACTAGAGTCAGATAGACCAACTCCACAAATGGAAGACAACAAGGCCTTGTGCTGCTGAGGACATCTTTGCATGACCGCTAATGCAGACATGGCACAAGGAGCTTGGTAAATATATTCAACAACATTGTAATGTTGAGCAACCCCGGTAGAAGGATTGTGTTTCATCTTACTATGAACACCCTTTGGGGGGGCCGATAGAAAGGTTCCATGAGCTTATTCAAAGGGATAGGTCCAGTGGAAGTAGGTAGAGTTGGTGAGTCCTAGAAGAAATTGACTCAAGAACATCATAGGATTTAGCTCATGTAGTCACATTCACGTCTTCCTTGCACATAAAGATGAATCAACTATGGGTGGGATGAGAAAATGACCCCTCATTGCCCACTTTCAGAGGTAGAGGAGGTTCAGCAACCATCTTTTGTTGAGGTTGGGCAGGTAACAGATGATTCAAACCAATAGGTTGTTGAGAATATGGTCATGAGAGGAACCTATGGACTTCATCCATTCAAGGGCACACATGAGTGAGGTGGTCACCTTCACAAATTTTACAAGGGAACTTGACTTTATGATGACTTTCACTGGTGCCCCCCTCCCCAATTCTGAGGGTTGGTTTGGGATTCCTAAGAATTTTGGTTTTTTTTGTTTGTTTCTCTTATTATTATTTTAACCACCAGATTGTTGGTTGTTCTTCAGTTGAGTGGAGTTCACCATTAGAACATCGGTGTACTACTCAGAAGAGGGTGCTTTAGTAGAGCCAGATGCACTTGTTGGGAATTGAGATGATACAATCAATTTCCCATGTTGGGAAATAAGTTGGCTCATGGAATCCAAAACAAACCTGATCACGCCATCAACATGTGGGTCAGGAATAGGTTTGGGAGGGTTATTAGAAGGTCTAGGGGCATTAGGTAATAGATCGTAGATCATACCCGACTATAAATAGATAAGATCCAACTGTTGGGAAGCTAAAATAGAAATGTGGGGTCAGAGAGAACAAAGGAACCATTTACGTAATATTTCATCTGGTAACTTGGTTCTTACTAACCTCTTGTGACGACGCCACTCATGAATGTGATCATAGATTAACGTGGCATCATCTTGTTTGAAGTTGGACAAGAATTCAAAGTCAATATCCTATCGAGTATGCAACTGGAAATGTGTCAAAAAAAATTGAGAAAGGGAGGAAAATTCACCATAGGATGTAGTATCTAACTCGATATACCACTTTGCAGCAACCCTAGTTAACATACATTGGAATAAGAGAAGTTTAATAGGATCATCCACCAAAGAATTAGATGAGCACCATAATTGATAGGTGGTAATGTGAGTGGATGGATTCTCCCCAGGCTCCCCTTCAAACTTGGGAATATCTTATGGCAGTTTAGCGGGAAAGGGTGGCCACCAAGGATCATGATGGATGGATTCATTAGTCAATTTTCCCAATTTCAGTAAATCAAAGAAGTTGGGAATGGATTATGGAGTTGATTAAATGGATCAAAGGCAGGAGAAGCCCCTGAACAACCTTGTGTTTCCTCTGTAAGGAGTAGAATGATGCACTTATTGGTTAAAGAAAGGGTCTAGATTGGCAATTAGACTGTTGTGGGCCATAATGACTAGTAAATGGATGTTTCACCCAAGGGTATGTACCTTCAAAGAGAAAAGGACCCCCAAGAGCATGGTTGTTTATGGGTTTGTACCCAAGAGTAAAATAAGGACCAACCTATGCAGTAGGACTGACATAAGGAGGATAACCTATGTGAGAGATGGCACTAGTAGTGAGGTTGCCCCCATGTAAATTGACCCTTCCATGAAAAGCATTGGTAGGTGGCACCCCTCCAAAGAGTGAATTGTACCAAGATTATGACATACTAGAAGCAATTTTTCCCCCAGGCTGACTAGGGACAACTGATGATCCCCCCCATATATTTCCAGAAGTAACCATGCCTAAGTGAGGAATAGGAATTGTTGGTGTAGCAAATTTAGGTGAACATATTCCTAATCCTACCCACTGACTAGGTTGAGGAACTATGGTCGGCATAGGAGATGGTGTGGACATGGAAACATTCGAGAAATTTGCAAGAGCTATAGATGAGACTAGTGGAATGCCCCAAGAAGAAGTGAGAGGTGTGGAAAATGGAGTAGGTAGAGCCATGCTAAGAGGTGGAAATGATGACATGGTAGGTGACACTATTGATGCAGAAGGTAAGTAAGTCTCAAACTCTGCCATAGGATAAATAACGAAAAAAGGTATGTAGGTGTAGGATGGCATAGAACCATTAGGGTTAAATTGCAATAACTCAGGTCCTAATGGATCAGTCCTAATTTGAGCTAAAATATCGATGATCCTTGCGTACGAGTTTCATATCTTGTCTCGCTATATTTTCAGAAATATGAACTGAAGAAGTTAGGGTTTTTTCAAGCTCTAAAATTCCATCTCAAACAAGTTATCGTGGAAATTTGTCTATAATTGTTTTTCTAAGAAGGTTCAGACACCGAAATTAAAACCCATTTGAGCTAAAATCTTAATTAAGGTCAGACCTAAATTTTAGATCTTGTTTTGCTATATTTTTTGAAGATATGTTTCAAGCCATTTAGGGTTTTTGCAAGCTCCCAAATTACATCCCGAACAGGTCATCTTGGGAAAATCAACATAACTTAGATTGAAATTTCATAAGAAGTTACAGAAAGAGGATGCATTGTAGTTTTCTAAGCATTGTTTTTAGGTTCGAAGGTTAGAATAGTGACATGTGGCACTTCTTACAAGTTCTCTCTACTGAAAAGATGTATAATCAGGTCATCTTGGGAGATTTGGCATAACGCTTTCTTGGAGAATCCAATTTTAATCAGACTGGTATTTTTGGAAATATGACTCATATGGCTACCATAGTTCGCAATTTCATACCTTGGAGATCTGAAATTTCAGAGACACATGACATTCAATATTGAGCTCCTACAAAGTGAGAAAAGGTGTATAGTTTTTTTAAATTTTGCATAAGTATAATTTGAAAAATTAGTTTGAAGGAATTCAAAGGGAATAGTGAAGCATAATTATCATTAATTAATGTCCTATAGAAATAAAATGGAAACAACTAGTAAGCAACCTAAAAGCTCTAGCATGACTCATGAAGAAGAGGAAGAAATGCAACATGATATATCAAAATTACGAGACCAAGTGCAACAAATTTCACTCTCACAAAAAAGTAACAGAAGCTAAGATGGATGGCTTAAAGAAAGGTGTGGAAGATAAGATCAATGGTTTTAATAAATGTGTGGAAGCTAAGATGGATGGTATGAAAGACAACATTGAATATTGGAAGAAAGACATGGAAAGTTGGAAGGAAGTTTTGACAAAGTTGCTACAAGAAAGGATTCCTATTGGCAAAAAGGTAGTAGAGAAAACTCAAAATGAGAAAAAAATAAATATTAATCATGATTGAAAGAATGAAAAAAATGAATATTTGAAGAAATATGTGGAAGGTTTGACAAAGTTGCTACAAGAAAGGCTTCCTAATGGCGAAAAGGTAGTAGATAAAACTCATGATGAGAACAAAAAAAATGTTAATCATGATTTCATAGACTCTAACATTGGAATAAAGAACTAACACATTTCAAAGATCGATATGAGGAATTTTGATGGCAAGGATCCCGTAACTTGGATACTATATATGGAACAATATTTCAATCTCCATAATGTCAAAAACACACAAAAGGTATGCATTAAAACTTTATATTTGGAACCTAATCAGTTTGTATGGTATCAATGGCTTTGCTCCCATAAACAAATTGTCACTTGGTCAATTTTTACGGACGAAATGATAGCACATTATGAGGATACAAAGAGCAACACCTTCTTTAACCAATTGATAGATCTCAAGCAAAAGGGTTCAATGGCAGAACACATTGAGGACTTCCAAAAATTAAATATAAGGGTAAATGATATTCCAAAGAAGTAGAGGATTGATGTCTTCATAGGGACTTTAAAGGATAACATTCAACATGAGGTTCGTCTTTGGGAACCTAATTCAATGGAGAAGGCATTTAGGTTGGCAAGAAAAATGGAAAGAAAAATTATGGAAACAAGGAAGCCTATCATTCACAACTATAAATATGGAAGTGTTGTTGCCCCTAGCTTTCCACAACCTACAAGGTTGACACCACAATGATTGGAAGAAAAAAGAGAAAAAGGGCTTTGTTACAGTTGTGATGGAAAATACACTAAAGGTCATAAGTGTGCTGAAAATAAATTATTTTACATAAATTGTGAAGAGGAGGAATAAAAGGAAAAAGAAACGTCAAAAGAAGAGGATTTACACTAGGAACAAACCCTAGAGAAAGAAGAAATTAATCTGACCATATCTTGTAATGCATTGGCCGAAATTACCACTCCTCAAACTATCAAGATAGAAGGACATATCAAGAAGAAAAATATAATAGTGTTTATTTATTGGGGAAGTACCCATAATTTTATTCATTATAAGATAACGAAGGAATTGAATTGCTTCCTATATCTAGCACCAGAGTGTCAAGAAACAGTCGCAAGTGGAGGAACCATAAGTTTCTTTAAAAAGTGCCATAATATCAAGCTATCCATGGGAGAATATGTATTGAATAGCCCAATTCTTTCCATTCCAATGGGTGGTGTTGATGTTGTACTAGGAGTTCAATGGTTACAATCCTTGGGTACAATAAATTTTAATTTTCAAGAACTTTTCATGAAAACAAATCGGAAGGAAAGGGAGTTGAATTAAGGGGTATCGCACGGAAACCATGAAACATAATCAGCTCTAACGGAATGAGAAAGCTTCTAAAGAAAAAAATGAAGTTTAATTGTACAATTATGTTCGCTAGAGGTTCCCACATCGAAATCATCTATTTCTCCATATCTCCAAAATGTCTTGGACAATCATTCCAAGGTATTTGAGACTCCCAAAGGCCTCCCACCTATTCGTATCATGATCATGCTATTCATTTGATTCCAGGAAGTGTTCCTACAAACATTAGACCTTACCTAATGGGAAGACACTTCAAGGTAAAAATGGATCATGATAGTCTTAAATACTTTTTAGAACAAAGATTATGTTTAGAAGAACAGCAAAAATGGGTCACAAAGATGTTGGGTTATGACTTTGAAATCATCTATAAAAAAGTGAAGAAAAATGTTGTTGCAGATGAACTCTCAAGAAAGGATGAGGATGTGGAAGCATTTTTTTGTGCCATTTCTATTATCCAGCTAGATTGAATGAATGGAAAAATGACGAATAATTGTGGGCACTCATTCAAAAGTTGTAGAAGATCGTAGTTCAAACAATATTTCCAGAACTTGACAAAGAAGGAAAAATCATATTGGATCCTGAAGCAGTCACAAAAACAAGAAATAGACAGCTAAGAAATCGATCAATTTCAGAGTATCCTATCAAGTGGAAGAACTTACCTGCTGAAGATTCCACATGGGAGGATGAGAATATTATACAGAAGCATCCACAACCTCTCATGTGTTGAGGACAACACTTTTTTAAGGAGAGGGGAATGTTAGGTCCCTATACTACTAGTGTAAATCCTTATTGTTATTAGGGAAACCCCCTTATTTTATTATTGTGCCCATATAGTCCCCATGTTGTTATTATTGTACCACATAGAAGCCCACTATTGTTATTTTTGTTCCCCTACAATTTTAGTGTTATGTAGGCTTTGATTGTATTGGGACCACTTAGACTCCTATATATAGAAAGGAGGTATTGTGATTTGTATCATCCAAGAATTGTTCATTTATTTAATGTAAAGGAGTTTTCCCCCTCGAAGAGGGTGATTTCTAAGTCGTTGATCTATCTTTCATATCTTTTTGTCAGATGTTTCATATATATATATATATATAATATATATATATATATATATTATATAATATATATATATATAGATGATAGATTTATAGTTAGACCAGTTATGGTGGTAGGATAAATTAATAGGAGTATAACTAATGTTTATTGTTTTAATTACATGTGGGTTGGTGATATCTTCAATTTCTACTAGAATTATTGTTATAATATACACTGGAAAAATTATGAGTTTCCTTCCATTAAAAGAAAATTGTGCAAGGAAAAGTTAATGATAAGTTCGAAGGATGAAATTATTTTACATACAAAATAACTAGAGTCTCGGTCTCTTCTCATTCTAAAGAAGAAAAGGAATTAAGATAATTTCATCAAGTTGAGTTGTAACCTAAAGGGACAAGTAAGACTCCGTAGTATAAAATTGAAGGAAAAAAGTATATGAAGTATTTGGTGTAGTTTGATAGTTATTCCATTGTTGAAACTGAGATTCTATGGGTTGTTAAAGAAACAAAATCCTATCACCATTATGCATAGGAAAAAACAAAAAAGAGAATTGGGTAATCAATACACTGGTAGTCCTTAGACTGACAAAAACAATGATTATGAAAACATATTGAGAACTAACAGGTTGGAACATAGGTGTGTGGGCTTCATAGACACTTATTTTAACTCATTAATATTTGGCACCACATAGTAAATAATCCATGGAAACAAAGAAAGAAAGCATGTTTATTTGTCCATATTATTAAGAGAATACAACAACATTTAATTCAGTATAAGCAATGAAATACGTATAGATACATCTACAACCCATTTCTCAAACAATATTCCTTTACCAATATATATAGATAAATGTGAATGAAATCATGGAACACTCGAATACCATTACAAACCAATTCCTATAAATATAGTAATTATGAAGGCCTACGACCATTAAAATTATACATATAGAATGGTAGTGTGCATAAGCGGTAAACAAAATAGAAACAAATCGAGATGCTCAGTTTGACATCCATAGGATGTGATGCGGGAGCGTGAGGCTTAAAGGAAAGAGGCTTTGAACTTATATCAAAAATACAAAAAAAATTACAAGCAAAGGAGTGGGGTCCTTTAGTTGTCAATTTACAAAGATTTCTAGTTAGGATTTAAACTAGAATGTAGGATTTGGATTATCATGTAATAAATTCAAATAGTTAGATGTAGTGGAGATTCTCAAGGAGAATATTATGTAGATTTGATAGGGTTAGTTAATTTGATCCTTTGATTTAGGATCTGGTTGTTAAATGAACCAGTACTTATGTAAGTTCTGGATCATTGTAAGCGGATTTTGACTGATTCGACTTGTTTTGGCTATATATGGTTAAGTTGCAGAAAACATAACTCTGTGTAAATTTTATGTGAAATTGGTCAATTCCGGAGGTGTCGCATCCCTCCGCAGTGTTTTTGTGTATCTTTGAATTTCTAGTTTGACTTAATCCTCAGAATTCTATTGTTTTGTGTCATCGCATTTAATTTTATTTATGTTGTGTATTAGCGACTGCGGGGGTAGAAATACATGAATTCTTGATCCCTGCACTCATTGTTAACCGTTGATTTCATTTTCAACACATTGTGGCATAGTCAACAGTGAGGTTTGGCCTTGTTGTTAAAACTCGTGTTAATTAAAGTCTCACGATCCATAGATTCTGGAAAACCTCTATCATTAGTGTTAATCTCAAGTCTAGACCTTAAGTGTTACATATTGGGGTTTATAGTATATCGACTCCGTGAGGTGGTAACATCATGCAGATCTTTGTAAGATATCATAGTGACCATTGAATCACTAATTAATGTTGACTTTCAAATGGATCTCGCATCGCATCGGTTATAAGGAAGGGACCCTGGCGTGGCGAAGTTGTGAAACGTGACATGTGATACAAGCACACCGATAAATATCTCATCGCAACGTTAAAAAATAAAGGAACTTGCCCAGTGAGCTACGATTGCGATATGTGATGGTTAGAGGTTTTGTAAGGCATTTGACAGTTGCAGCTAAGTTAGTGGTTCTGTTAATTTAGCAGAGTATCTAACTCTGGAGGTAAATGACCAAAACTCCAAGGGAAATTCAGGAATAAATTCCATTAGAATTAGAAGAAATAGTCTTGGGTTTTGAATGATTGTCACTTACACCTGCACCCCGACCTTCATTTATGGTATCAGAGCCACCTACTGACATTGAACGGGGACTCAAGGATCAGAGAAAGAAATCCACCATGGCTTTCAGAGTTGGAAGCTATGCAACAGATGTAAGCTAGATTAGAAGCAATGGAAACAAGGAGAGTTGGAGATGTTGGAGATGTCAGTGACCCTAAAGCTGAAGCTGCAGAAGAGGAGGAACTTGTAGAAGTTACTCCTAAGATGATATTCTTTAAGTCAGTGTTGAAATCCACATCTAGACCTAGAACTGAGGTTTCAATTTATGCAGGAGGATTAAATCCCGAGGAATCGATAGAATGGATTAATGACATGGAGAAACTCTTCGATTATGAAGAAACAAAGGATGAAAAGAAGGTGAAGTTTGTTGTCTCAGAGTTGAAAGGACATGCAACACTTTGGTGGGATGGAGTGCAAGCAGAAAGAAGAAGACTTGGCAAACAACCAATTAAGAATTGGAATAGGATGGTGGCAAAACTGAAAGACAAGTTTTTTCCAAGTGACTATCAGCAAACATTATTTAGATAGATGTAGAATCTTAGACAAAGGTCTATGGCAGTAAAGGAATACACAGAGGAATTCTACAAATGAGTATGAGAGTAGGACAAATCCAATATACAAAAGAGAAGGTTTCTAGATATGTGAATGGTCTTAGAATGGACATTCAAGATGAGATAAGTGTATTGTCTCCTAAAAGAGTAGAAGAGGCTTATCAGATCGTACTTAAGGCTGAAGAAAAACTAATGAGAAACTAGTCTGCCAGAAATAGAGGTACTTTCCGAGGAAGGGGAAGATTAGGTGGTAGAGGAATATCTACAGCACCTAGAGACGAAGCTAGCAGCAGCTCAAGTCAGCATGCACCCACAGGGGGTGATGCAAGTGGCAGAGGGAGTTTTTCCAGAGGAAGAGGAGGCAGAGGTAGAGGAAGAGAAGTTAGATGCTACATATGTAACAAGCTGAGACACAGAACCTATGAGTGCCTAGAAATGCAGGAACATCTCAGAGAAATGGAATTGTTTCTTAGACTAAAGAGGAAGTAGCAACGGTGACAGAAGAAGAAAATATACCAGAGAGAGGAGAATATTTGGTAGTTAACAAGGTATTGCTGAAGCCAGCAAAGGAAGTTGTTGAACCAGCACAAAGGAAGGTTTTGTTCAAGACTGTGTGCAAGGTTCAAGGAAAATGTTGTCAGATGATAATTGATAGTGGAAGCACTGATAATTTGGTCTCTACAGAAGTGGTGGAGAAGTTGAAATTGAATACAAAGAAACATCCAACACCTTACAAGGTGTCATGGCTACAAAAGGGACATCAGTTGTTAGTAAATGAACAATGTGAAGTGTATTTACAGTTGGGCAAGTATAAAGATAAAATTTTGTGTTATGTGATGCCTATGGATGTGTGTCATATATTTTTGGGTAGACCATGGTAGTATGATAGAGGAGCTATGCATGATGGAAAGAAAAACACCTACAAATTAAGAAAATATGGTGTCAATCATACATTGTTGCCAATAGAAGAAGAAGATACATCGAAGAAACATGAACCAAAGAACTTTTTGCTGAGTGGAAAGTAGTACTTACAGTAGATTGAAGAAAATGAGGTAAACTTTGCATTGGTTTGCAAACCTAAGGTAATAATTACTTCCACTAATGTTTCTGATTTACCAATTGAAATACAAGAGATGCTGGATAACTATTGTGATATTATTGTAGATGATTTTCCTAATGAGTTACCACCCATTAGAAAAATCAGTCATCACATAGATTTGATTCCAGGAGAAAATCTACCAAATAAAGCACCTTACAGGATGACTCCCACAGAGAATGAAGAAATCAAAAACCAAGTTCAGGAACTGTTAGATAAAGGACTGATTAGAGTGAGTTTGAGTCCTTGGGTAGTGCCAACAGTGTTGAGCCCAAAGAAAGATGGAGGCTAGAGAATGTGCACTGATTCAAGAGCAATCAATAAAATAACCATTAGGTACAGATTTCCTTTACCTAGAATTGAAGATCTAATGGATTGTTTAGGTGAAGCAAGATATTTTACAAAGCTATATTTAAAAAGTGGTTATCATCAAATAAGGATTAGATAAGGGGATTAATAGAAAAAATCTTTTAAAACAAATGAAGGATTGTATGAATGGATGGTAATGCATTTTGGGTTGTCAAATTCACCTAGTATGTTCATGAGGCTTATGAATGAAGTTTTGAAGGAATTTATTGGTAAATTTCTAATACTATATCTGGACGATATATTATTTTACGGCAGGTCTAAGGAGGAACACATGAGGCATCTGAATTATGTCCTACAAAGGTTGCAACAAGAGAAGTTACTGCAAAAAACAAAGAGGTGTTCATTCATGAAGGAATAATTGGTGTATTTGGGTTTTTTTGTTTCTGTTGATGGATTAAAGATGGATCTAGAGAAGATCAAGGCAATCATAGAGTGGCCTTTGCCAAAAAGTGTTTTCGAGGTAAGAAGTTTTCATGGTCTTTCTAGTTTTTATGGAAAATTCATAATGAAATTTAGTAAGATCAATGCTTCTATTATTGACACTATAAAGAAAGGTAAACAACCATTTAAATGGATTTCTGAAGTAGAAAGGAACTTTCAGCTGTTTAAAAGGAATATCACTAAAAAACCTGTTTTGGTTTTGCCTAATTTTAATAAACCTTTCCAAGTGAAATGTGATGCCAGTGGAGAAGCCATTGGAAGTGTTCTAATCCACGAGGACAAACCTGTAGCTTATTTTAGTGAGAAACTAATGACTCAAAGAAGAAATATTCTTCTTATGATAAGGAATTCTATGCAGTTGTGCAGTCATTAAAGAAGTGGAGACATATAACTGATGTCTAAAGAGTTTATACTTTATTCAGACAACCATGCATTGTAGTACATTATGAAATAGCCAAAGCTTAATCAAAAACACGCGAAATGGGTAGAGTATCTTCAAGGTTTTAATTTTGTCTTGAAGCATATAAATGGCCAATCAAATAAAGTAGCAGATGCCTTAAGTAGAAGAAACATACTACTTCAAGAAAGTCAAATTCAAGTGTTGGGTTTTGATTTTCTTAAGGATTTGTATGAGAAAGATCTAGATTTTAAAGAGGCATTTGAAGCTTGTAAAAATCTTGTTTTATTAGACATAAGTAAGTGGCTTGATTATTTCTTGCAAGATGGGATTTTGTTTAAAAGAAATCAATTGTGCATACCAAATTGTTCTATGAGGGAAAATTTAATCAAGGAGAAACATAGTAGTGGACTTCCAGGACAGTTTGGTGCAAACAAGACTTATGAGTAGTTGAATAGGTTTTATTTCTAGCCGAAGATGAGGACTGAAGTGGAGAAGCATGTGAAAAATTGTAAAGTCTGTCAGTATGAAAAAAGGAGAAGCCAAAACGCATGGTTGTATGTTCCATTACCTATTCCAGATAGACCTTGGGATATGGTAAGCATGGATTTTATTTGGGCTTACCAAAGACTCAAAGAGGAAATGATTCAATTTATTTTGTGTTTGACAGATTTTCAAAAATGACGCATTTTACTCCATGTTATAAAACCAGTGATGCTACTCACATTGTTAATTTGTTTTTTAAAGAGATTGTAAGATTGCATCGGTTACGTAAGAGTATTGTTTCAGATAAAGACTCTAAATTTGTTGGACAATTTTGGAGGACATTGTGGAAGAAGCTTGGAACTAAACTGAGTTTCAGTTCCTCTTATCATCCTCGGATGGATGGACACACTGAAGTTGTAAGTAGAAGCTTGGGTAATCTTCTGGGAAGTCTTACAGGTGAACATCCAAAACAATGGGATCAAGTATTGGCACAGACTGAATATGCATATAATGACTCTCCTAACAGGAGTACAGGGCAGAGTCCATTCCATATAGTTTATGGAATGCACCCAAGAGGAGTGTCTGAATTAAGAAATCTGGGAAAAGATGAGATGAGAAGTATTAAAGGAGAAGATTTTGCTTTAGAAATGCAAGCAATACATGAATAGGTAAAACAACAGTTACAAGACAGCAACATTAAGTACAAGAGTAGAGTAGACTTGAGAAGGAGAGAAGTTAACTTTGAAGTTGGTGATTTGGTTTTAGCACACTTGAGGAAGGAAAGATTTCCAAAAAGAGAGTATAACAGGTTAAAGTTCAAGAAAATTACACCATGCAGAATATTGAGGAAATTTTCTACAAATGCATATGAAATTGAATTAACCCGTGATATTGAAATATCTCCAATTTTCAATGTTTCTGATTTGTACAGGTATGAAGGTGAAAATGCAGATAACATAGTGGAAGACCAAGAGAAACAAGAAATTGATTGGGTAAAACAGTTACCTACAGCAAAGGAATTATAGCCAGAGAGGATTCTGGACAAGAAATTGTTGAAGAAGATAAGGGGACAGGAGTATTTTCTGTATTTGGTCAAGTGGAAACATCAACCAATTGTTGATGCTACCTGGGTGACAGATACCATGCTACAAAAATTGGGTAGTTATGTAGAAGAGCTCATGGACAGGAGTCCATGAATAATTTTGTCCTCAGGAGGCTGATGCTTCCAAAAATACAAAAAAACTTACAAGAAAAGTAGTGGGGTCCTTTAGCTATCAATTTACAAAGATTTCCAATTAGGATTTAAACTAGAATCTAGGATTGTGATTATTGTGTAATAAATTCAAATAGTTAGATGTAGTGGAGATTCTCGAGGAGAATATTATGAAAATTTGATAGGGTTAGTTAATTTGATCCTTTGATTTAGGATCTGGTTGTTAAATGAACTAGTAATTATGTAAGTTTTGGATCATTGTAAGTGGATTTTGACTGATTCGGCTTGTTTTGGCTATATATGGTTAAGTTGCAGAAAACATAACTCTGTGTAAATTTTGTGTGAAATTGGTCAATCCCGGAGGTGTTGTGTCCCTCCGCAGTGTTTCTGTGTATCTTTGAATTTCTAGTTTGAATTAAACCTCATAGTTATATTATTCTGTATGATCACATTTAATTTGATTTCTGCTATGTATTAGCAACTGTAGGGGTAGAAATACATGAATTATTGATCTAGGACTGAAGTCGCGCACTCATTGTTAACTGTTGATTTCATTTTCAATGCATTGTGGCATAGTCAACAATGGGGGTTGGCCTTGTTGTTAAACCTCATGTTAATCAAAGTCCTGTGAGCCATAGATTCTGGAAAACCTTTGTCATCAACGTTAATCTCAAGTCTAGACCTGAAGTTTTATATATTGGGGTTTATAGTATATCGGCTCCATGAGGTGGTAACGTCATGTAGATCTTTGTGTGATATCATAGTGACTGCCGAATCACTGATGAATGCTGACCGTCAGATAGATCTCGCATCGCATCGATTATAAGGAAGGGACCCTGGCCTGGTGGAGTTGCAAAATGTGATATGCGATACAAATGCGCCGATATGTTAGCGTTATGATACAAGTGTTGTCCTTGATGGAAACTCACTCAGATGAAAGATCACAGTGCAATAGGTCAACAACAAATAATTAAATATCAGACTCCAAAGAATGAAGAAAGAGAGGTATACGGAGGTTCACCTTGTCCAAGCTATGTATACACGTAGGTTTACTGAACAAAAGAAGCGTATACATACACATGCACTTTCCCAGAAGGAAAAGTGTGTATATCTTGGAAAACCAAATTTTTTGGTCGAAGGTATTTCTTGGTCCAAGTTATTTGAACCTAAGTAATTGGTCTGAGATATTTGGTCCAAGGTATTGGTCCTAAGTAGTTTTGGTCCATGGTATTGAGAAAGGCTTAAACTATATAAGGAGGAGAAGATCATTAGGCCATGTGTGCAAGTATTTTTGAACATCTTATGAATGGTTGGATCATATATTCAGGTTAATGAGGTTTTTATGGTTTTCTTGATTTGATTTGAGGCACCTATATGGATGATGAAGCTTGATGAACTGAGATCATAAAGGCTTAAAAGTATTCTCATTATGTGATTTGATCTTGGACAGTCTAGATTTGAATATTGATGCGTGTTTTATTCTATAAATGTGATGATCTGAGTATGACTGAAGTCTGGAATAGTTGTGATGTTTTAAGTTAGAATTTATAGATCTGTATGCAGGTTCACTTTAGTAAAATAGCGTATGTATGTTGGTTTAGCATATCAAAGTACTGTATACATCATGAATTGGAATTTGCAGATTTGTACACTGGTTCCCTTCGGTAGCAGTGCATATACATGCTAGTTCGACACGGGAAAGTAGGGTATACCTTATGAAGCATGATGTTTAAAGTTTCAGTAGTATCTATTTGTTGTTGCAGAGTTCTAGGTTGTGTTCCGAGGACTGTATTCTAGTAACAGTGTTCTGAATGATCAGATTGATTGATTGTGATTTACTTCAGTGATGATGGGTTGTCAGTGATTGATTAATTCAGTTGTGGTTGATTCAGAAAGTGATGATTGAGTTTCAATGATTGGTTGATGCAGATGTATTTGATGCAGTTATGTTTTTCTGAGTTTTAATGTTGTTGATGGGTCCAGTATGAAAATTGGATGAAATGTGGCCTTCAGATTGTGAAGTTGTGTTCCATGAGTATCCAGTCTAAAAATTCATGAAACGTGGTCCCTAGTAAAAGGTTGGAGTTTTCTGTAGGTTGGCACCTACATACTAGTAAACCTATTGGCTAGTACAACATTATAAATAGATTTTCTTATTATTAAAAGAAGACAGAGATGACAACAACAACTGGTTTTTACCTACATTGGGTTTCCACCGTATATCTTAGTGTTCATGTGTGTTTCTTATGTGTGATGCTTTATTTTTATTTTACTGCATTGTCTAATAAATCTCTGATATACTGGTTAAAGCTCAATACATGATAAATTGTCTAAATTAAAAGTTCTTTGCATATACGTTGGTTGCTTTAAGTACACTAGCATGTACACGCTAGTTCACTTAGCTCAAGTAGCATATATAAACCTATTTGGGAAATAAAATTATTGATCTGATAATACTAATTTACCCCCCTCTTATTATTATTTCCAACAATTGGTATTAGATTCAGTCCTTCAAAAGAAGCTTGATTGCTTGAAGGGAGATCCATCATCATGAGTAATCAAGAAAGTGTGGGATCCATTAGACAACGAATCTTTGATGGGAGCAATTTTTTTTATTGGAAAATAACAACCACAACCTACCTATAATCATTTGGAATGGATGTCTGGGAAATTGTGGAAGGAGGATATACATTTCCAACAGCAATTCCTACAGATATGGCAGGGAAAAGGCAATATGAAACCAATGCCAGAGTTATCAATACTTTATTGGGAAGTCTATCAAAATCAGAGTTTTTCAAAGTCATGCAGCTCAAATCAGCCAAAGAAATATGGGACAAAATCATTCTGAGATACGAAGGAGACTCTCAAGTAAAACGTGCTAAACTTCAAACTCTTAGAATTTAGTATGAAACTCTTAAAATGCACAATGATGAAAGTATAGCTAGTTACTTCTTATGTATAGATGAGGTTGTTAATTGTATGAAGAATCTGGGTGAAGAAATAAAGGAAGTTACCTTAGTTGAGAAAGTTTTGAGATCCTTGTCTGCTAAATTTGAATAAAAAGTGTTTGCCATAGAAGCAAAACAGAATTTGCAAACTATCACTATGACACAGCTTCATGGAATCTTAACTGCCTTTGAGAGGAGAAAAGGAGGACCATCAGATGTGAGAGAAACCACATTTAAAGCTTCAACAAAAGGAAAGGAAGAACATAATGAATCAGGACATATTTCAAAAGAAGAAGGTGAGGTAAAATTTGTCAAGAAGCTTCAACGGGGTTTCAGAAGATTTAGAGGTAAGCTACCCTTCAAATGCTTTTCCTGTGGCGGCGTTGGTCATTATGCTACCAAATGTCCTCATAAAGATAAATATGAAAAAAGGAAGGAATATGAAAAATGGAATAGAAAACAAGTTGTAAATAAAAAGAGTTACTATACTCATGAAGATAGCAATGGTTTATCAAATAGTGACGAAGATGAAAATAGTAACGACTATAGACTTATAATGGATTATGATGATGATAATTTTTGGAATTCTTTAGAAGAGGATGACCTTTATGAAGAAATATCTAAACTCAAAATGTTGGGTATATGACCAAAGTCCCATATTGACTAGAAGTGGAGAGGATCATGGGTATATAAGGATGGACAAATATCTCCATTGGTATGAGGCCTTTTGGGGGTAAGTCCAAAAGCAAATCCATCAGGGCTTAGGCCCAAAGTGGACAATATCATACCATTGTGGAGATATGTGGTGTCCAAAGTCCTTACAAGTGGTATCAGAGCCAAGTCCTGAAGTTAGCCAAGTGGATGAATCCTCGGAATGCCGAATGAAGGTGGTGGGCCCCGGTAATATCATGATGGGATCCGTGGATGAGCTCGGTTAGATATGCGGTGTGCTCCAGATTCTTCATGGACGTGTCCTAGTCCCAACACGATGAAGAGGAGTTGATTTGGAATAGAGCAAGCTCTCGAGGCAGGTGGTTCTCCATGTAAGGGGTGTGCTTCCAACGCATTGGAGTGGAGAATCCTAGTTGGTAGAGAGTGGACAGATGGATAATCGTTTGAGGGGAGGCTCGATGGTCCTTTGTTCGAGGGGAGGATCGTTGGGTATACGACCAAAGTCCCACATTGACTAGAAGTGGAGAGGATCATGGGTATCTAAGGATGGACAAATATCTCCATTGGTATGAGGTCTTTTGGGGGTAAGTCCAAAAGCAAATCCATCAGGGCTTAGGCCCAAAGTGGACAATATCATACCATTGTGGAGATATGTGGTGTCTAGATTTCTTACACAAAATCCGTTAAGAAGAAAAGAATATGATTATAGATACCTTGACATACCAACTTGCTGAAAAAGAAAAACATAATGAAAAACTAGAATGTGAAATTGTGGGTCTAAGAAAGGGTCTTGAGAAAATGAAATCTCTCAATCTTAGATTTGCTAAAGGATCAAAAACCTTAAATGAAATTATCAAAGTGCAGTGTTCTCCTCTGATAAAGATAGGTCTTGGATATACTATAGAAGAATCTCAATCACAGAAGTTGTCCACTTCCTCTAAAAGCTATCTTGATGCAGCAAAGACCAGTGAATAGTATGACAATCTTCAGCAAAGGCATAAAGCAGATCACCAGGTAAATCAGACTCAATTTACTCCAAGAATGAATAGAAGCCACAACCAACCTCAAGTAAATCATACTCAATTTTCTCCAAAGATGAATATTAATAGAAACTACAATCACCACGTCAATATATTCGATAGTCGCATGAACTTCTTTAATAGGCAATGTTTTTCATGTCATAATTTTGGACACAAAGCTTCTCAATGTGTTTCTTATAAAACCATCATGAATAGAGAAGCACGGAATCAAAGGAATGTAACAAGGATCAAGAAAAGTTTCGATAATAAATTTTCTCTTCTTGAAAATGAAACAGAATGCTCAATCTGTAACAACTTTGGTCATGAAGAATCTGAATGTAGGAGAAAATTTCGGCAAACATCTCAAGAAGAGAAAACTCCATTAAATCCCAAGATATGGAGAAGGAAAGAATCTCAAATAGAAAGATGTGGTATAGCCTTGTATGCAGAAGGATAAGAAAATCAGTGGTACATCGACAGTGGATGCTCACAACACATGACAGGTGATAAAGAAAAAATTCACTCATATAATGCCTTAGCAAAGGAAAAGAATGTCTCAATTGGAAATGACACTCATGTTGTCATAAAAGGTAAAGGTTCTATTTTCTTGAAAGAAAAAGTTAAAGCTGGAAATGTTATGTATGTAGACGGTTTAAAGCATAACCTATTGAGTGTCAGTCAAATGTGTGATCAATGAAATGAAGTGGTGTTTCGATCAAACGGATGTGTTGTTCGTGAGCTTGATATAGGAGAGACTGTGATCAAAGGTACAAGAACTCCAAACAACCTATACATACTCAAGGGAGGAAAACAACAGTGCTATCTAAGCAAAAATGATGAAAACTGGCTATGGCATAGAAGATTAGGACATCTAAGCTTTTCTCAAATAAGAAAAATATGCAGATTTAAGGTTGTTCATGATCTTCCAAATATCAGCATCCCTGAAAATACCGTATGTACACCATGTCAAATCAGTAAGCAAACTAAATCTCACTTCATTGAAATAAAAAGGTCAACTAGTACGCCTCTTCAACTTGTCCATACTGATTTATGTGGACCATCAAGGAAAAAGTCACCTTGTGGAGAAGAATACTTTATTCTGTTCATTGATGATTTTTCCAGATTGTAATAGATAGGTCTTCTAAAGAATAAAGATGAAGCATTTGAAAATTTCCAAGCCTTTAAAGCTTTGGTTGAAAATGAATCAGATCGAAAAATCAAATGCCTCAGATCTGATCAAGGAGGGGAATTTACCTCAAATGAATTATTTGACTTTTGTGAACAACATGGAATAAAAAGGCAATTCTCCACCGCTAGGACTCCTCAGCAAAATGGAGTAGTAGAAAGAATGAACAAAACTATTCAACAAATGGCTCGAGCTATGCTAGATGAATCTAGAACTCCTGCAACCTTCTGGGGTGAAGCTGCATTTGCCGCCATAACTATTCTCAACCAAGAAAATGTTCAGGTAAATGGCACTCAAACTCCATATGAACTTTGGTATGGTAAGACTCCTACTATAAAATACTTTAAAGTTTTTGGAGGAAAATGTTATATCAAAATGACTGATGAAAAGCTTGGTAAGTTTGAACCCAGAACAGATGAAGGTATTCTTCTTGGTTATTCTTCCAGAAGTAAAGGATATAAATGTTATAATAAAAGACTTGGAAAAATTGTTGAAAGCATTGATGTTGTAGTTGATGAAGCATGCAAAAATCCAAAACAGATAAAAACAGAAAATTATGACAATGAAGAAGATGGGGACTATTTTCCCACATCAAATCAAAATGATATTGAAGAAGAAACAAATGAAGAACCAGAAGAAGAGATAATGGTAGAACAAAAGACTCTATCCAGGTATGTTTAGAAAAATAATCCAAAAACTAAAAATTTAGGGGAAAAAGAGGTAGGTGTATAGACACGAAGAACTATTACAAGGACCTCAAGCTATCTAGCATTACTATCCTCCACCGAACCTCAAAATGTAAATGAAGCATGCAAAGATGAATGTTGGGTTAAGGCCATGGATGAAGAACTTGAGCAAATTGAAAAGAATGATACTTGGGAATTAGTTCCTAGACCTCATGATAAAATTATTAAAGAAATGAAATGGATATTGAAAATCAAGCTGAATGAAAATGGAGAAGTCATTGGAAACAAGGACAAACTTCTTTGTAAAGGTTATTCTCAACAAGAAAAAGAAACTTTTGCACCTGTTGCCAGACTTGAATCCATAAGGATGTTTCTTGCTTTTTCTAGCTTTCAGAAATTCAAAGTATAGCAAATGGATGTAAAATCAGCCTTCCTGAATGGAGATTTAGAAGAAGAAGTTTATATTGAACAACCAGAAGGATTCATTCGTGGAAATGATGCAAAACTTGTATGCAGACTCAAAAATTCCCTCTATGGTCTGAAACAAGCTCCAAGGGCTTTGTATTACCATCTTGAAAAATATCTACACCAACAAGGTTTTACAAAAGGTTCAGTAGATAGAAATCTATATACAAAGATTAAAACTAATAAATTGCTAATTATTATTGTTTACATTGATGATATCATTTTTGGTAGCAATGAAGAATCCATGAGTTAGAATTCTGCCTCAGTAATGTAGCAAGAATTTGAAATGTCCTTGATTGGTGAACTTACCTATTGTCTTGATCTACAAGTTCAACAAAATAAAGATGGTATTTTTCTTTCACAAACCAAATATCTCAAACAAATCTTGAAAAGGTACAGAATGGAAGATTCTAAACATGTATGTACCCCAATGGTATCAAGATGCAGTCTCAGCTCAAATGATGAATCAGCAGCAGTACATCAACCAACTTACAGATCCATGATTGACAATCTTCTTTATCTAACAGGTACGTGACTTGACATCATGCATGCAGTAGGAAGAGTTGGAAGATTAGAAGAAAATCCAAAGGAATCACACCTTCAGGCAGTCAAAAGAATTTTCAAATATCTTCAAGGAACTCAGGACTTTGGTTTATGGTATCCTAAAGATACAGATCTTACTCTTCATGCATATATAGATGAAAATTGGGTAGGAAGTGTTGATGACAAAAAAAGCACTAGTGGTGGTGCATTTTATATGGGTTCCAGGTTAGTATCTTGGTTCAACAAGAAACAAAGTTCAATTGCTTTATCTATAGCTGAATCAGAATATTTGGTTGTTGCATCTTGCTATACACAACTACTTTGGATGATGCAAACCTTGCAAGACATTCAGATCATATCTGCTCCACCCATCTCCATTCTATGTGTTAATACAAGTGCCATCAGTATTTCAAAGAATCCATCCATCCACTCCAAGACCAAGCACATACCCATCAAATACCATTTTCTATGAGAACAAGTGCTTGAACAAAAGGTCAGATTGGAGTATGTTCCCTCTAAAGAACAGGTTGCTAGTATATTCACTAAACCACTACCCAGAGACACATTTGAATATCTCGGACAAAAGCTAGGAGTACTTTCTGCATCATCCTGCTATTAAATCCAATTCTGTCAAGAAAGGTTATTATACACATGTTTCATGAAGTATATTCGTGTACACATGCAGGTTTCTGTGGGTCGAGAAGCGTATATATTTTTCAGACAAGAAAAACAGTGGGGCGGAATCTAATATGGATGATCTGTTTGATTATTATAGTATATTGATATTCTTTGTTCATTATTTTTTATCTGACTGACAAAGATGCCTTGATCATTGACTTATTAACAATGCACAGGTAGCACAGGTTCAAGCGGAGCATTAGCCTTCACTCACATTCTGCATTGTTGCCATTATGGTTGTTGAATATAGCTATGGTTGTAGATACTTATACCTACGGTGTGATATTTTTTTTATATAAGTCCTATTGGAAAAATGATGTAATTTGTATACCCACTTTGCATGGGATGGATGCTGTAATTTCTGTCATGTATAAATAATTGGTATATCCCCACTTGGTTGGGTGGATGAGTCAAATTTGGTATATCCCTAGGTGGTTGGGAAATTGATGTATGCATGAGTCATTGGTGATAGGAAGGTAATACTCACTTAGTTGAGTTATAGAGTCATGTTATTCTTTTGAAAAATAATTTTGCAGACTCTACATATGCTCAGGGGGAGCATGGATGGTTTAGTGCATCTCAACATGTACAAAGGGGGAGCTCAATCAAAGAATTTAGCATGTACTCAGGGGGAGCATGGATAGCATAGTGTATATGAAAAGAGGAGAATATCTTGGTCCACCCTTTGCCCTTGATGTCAAAGGGGGAGAGTGACTTGGTGTTGTTGTTGCGATCAAGTCCAAAGGGGGAGATTGTTGGCATTATGATACAGGTGTTGTCCTCGATGGAAACTCACTCAGATGAAAGATCACAGTGAAGTAGGTCAACAACAAAGAATTACAAATCAGACTCCAATGAATGAAGAAAGGGAGGTATACGCAGGTTCACCTTGTCCAAGCTACGTATACACGTAGGTTTACTGAACAAAAGAAGCATATATGTACACATGTACTTTCACAGAAGGAAAAGCGCATATATCTTGGCAAGCCAAAGTTTTTGGTCCAAGGTATTTCTTGGTCCAAGTTATTTGACCCAAGGTAATTGGTCCGAGGTATTTGGTCCAAGGTATTGGTCCTAAGTAGTTTTGGTCCATGGTATTGGGAAAGGCCTAAACTATATAAGGAGGAGAAGATCATTAGGCCATGCGTGCAAGTATTTTTGAACATGTTATGAATGGTTGGATCATATATGCAGGTTAAAGAGCTTCTGATGATTTGCTTGATCCAATTTAAGGAGGAACCTATATGGCTAATGAAGGTTGATGAATTGGGATCATAAAGGCTTAAAATTCTAGATCTAAATACTAACACGTGTTTTATTCTGTAAATGTGATGATCTGGGTCTGACTGAAGTCTGGAATAGTTGTGATGTTTTAAGTTAGCATTTACAGATCTGTACACAGGTTCACTTTAGTAAAATGGCATATGCACGTTGGTTCAACATATCAAAGTAGCTTATACATCATAAATTTGAATTTGCAGATATGTTCATTGGTTCCCTTTGGTAACAGTGCATATACACAGTAGTTTGACACAGGGAAGTAGCGTATACCTTATGAAGCATGATGTTTAAAGTTTCAGTAGTATATGTTTCCTATTGCAGATTTTTGGGTTCTATTCTAATGACTGTATTCTGGTAACAGTGTTCTGAATGATCAGATTGATTGACTATGATTTTCTTCAGTGATGATGGGTTGGCAGTGATTGATTGATTCAGTTATGGTTGATTCAAAAAGTGATGATTGAGTTTCAGTGATTGGTTGATGCAGATGTATTTGATGCAGTTATTATTTTCTGAGTTTCAATGTTGTTGATGGGTCCAATATGAAAATTGGATGAAACATGGCCTCCAGATTATGGTGTTGTGTTTGAGGAGTATCCAGTCTGAAAATTCATGAAACGTGATCCCTAGTAAAAGAGTGGAGTTTTCTATAGGCTGGCACCTACGTACTAGTAAACCTATTGGCTAGTACAAGAGCTAGGGGGTTGTAGCTCCCTTCCAATAGTAGCTAGAGAGTGAGAGAAGGTTGTATCCTTCTGTAGGTGGGTGTTTGTAGACTGGTATGAGTCTACACCAGTACAAGATTGTAAATAGATTTTCTTATTATTAGAAGAAGATAGAGACGACAATAGCAGGTGGTTTTTAACCACATTGGGTTTCCACCTTATATCTTGGTGTTCATGTGTGTTTCTTGTGTGTGATTCTTTATTCTGATTTTACTGCACTATCTAATAAATCTTTGATATATTGGTTAAAGCTCAATACATAATAAATTGTCTAAATCAAAAAGTTCTCTGCATATACGCTGGTTTCTTTAAGTACATTCGTGTGTACATGCTAGTTCACTTAGCTAAAGTAATGTAAATAAACCTATTTGGGAAATAAAATTATTGATCTGATAATACTGATTCACTCCCCCTCTTAGTATTATTTCCAACACGCTAAATATTGCATCACAACATTAACAAATAAGGGAACCTGCCCAGTGAGTTGCAACTGTGATATGCGATGGTTAGAGGTTTTGTAAGGCATTTGGTGGTTACAGCTAAATTAGCAGTTCTACTAATTTAGCAGAGTATCTAACTCTAGAGGTAAATGATCGAGACTCCAAGGGAAATTCAATAAGAAATTCCATCAAAATTAGAATAAACAGTCTCAGGTTTTGAACAATTGTCACTTACGCTTGTACCACTGCCTTCAGGATGAGATCCTAAGAAGAAGTCTCAAATTACAATTAAAGTATTTGCAGTCCAGTATAAAAAAACAATAGCTCTAGTGGACAAAATGTCCATAGAGGGCATATCATGTAGAACTAGCTAGACCATTTCGGAAGCAACACATAAACAAAAAAAAACAAGTGAACCCAGAAGCGCAGGTAAGATCTCATCAATGATCCTACTAAATAGGGCCAGTCATGGCACTTGGTACTTTGTAGGTACAAAGGGGAAAATTCTACCTGTGTAATTAGATGGCTTGTTACTCGTTGATGACCCAAAACCTTTATGGATCAAGACTAGGAACGAATGGCTGAGAGTGTACCTACCCAAAAGCAGCATGGAAATCACTTTCTAAGTGCATAGCCAACAACCATAAAAAAATAATTTAGTAAAGGGGACTCTGAGTTTCTAGAAAATTTGCAAGTAATATTACCTTCTGCATGGTAGTTGGAGGTTGTTGCTCCCATACTCGTGTGTTGCAAGAGAAATGAACATTAGATTTGGAGGAAATAATATCAGATATGGTAAACACTAAATGTAATGAAAAGTTAAGAGTAGAAATTTATGTAATTAAATGAGAATGAATAGTGAAGTTTCGACCCCACAACTATAACCCTGATAGGCATATATGTTATAGTATTCCACCATAAAGATTTTCTTCTCTTGGCATACAAGGGAACAATAAATTGAGGAGGCTAAATTAGTGTCAGTGTACCTGGAATGGGCACGACATTGGTAATCCATTGCAAAACCCATCATAAACTCATGACCCTCCATCACTTTAAATGGGAAACTAAGTACGCAAGATCCCACACCCTGCATGTAAAATATATAAAAGAAAAGTGTAGATGGTCATTCGAATCACATCATAATAATTTTCTGAAAGAAAAACAAGGGAGGCAAAAGAAATCCTTGCTCTACGATTTCAAGGAGAGAACCTAGGGTTCAGCGTACCTAACTGATTGGGCTTGCAGTTGCATAATTTAGTGGTAACCCAGACATAAGACACTGAGTGAAAGGAAATTACTCTTTGTGAGCACTCCACTTTAACTTGATGGTTGACACCTACATAGTTATACATAAAACCTTTAACGAAATGTACTAAGTAAACCCTAGTGGAAGCAAGAGGAACTAGATAAATACACAACCATGAGAAAACGTTACTTGGCTGGAAATGAAATGGGTTGGCTGTCGCAGCCAATCTAGGTTTTTTCTACCAGCCTTCAAGTTGTTGGAACCATAACTACAAGACGTCAAGCAAAACCTACTCTAGAATCAAAACCACCACAGGAGTAAATATGGTCTGTAGATGGAGTTATTTAACAGAAAAGAAGAAATGTTCACAAATGCATGGCCTTTTCTAAGTTTTCCTGAGTGTAGAAGGGCAAAGGACAGAGTAGAGGTGAACTTTCCAAATGCCAAGGGCGAAGGGATGAGAAATGCATGTAGGGTTTGAGGGGTGAAACTCCACCGTCTCAATTCATCACTCCATCCTCACTGTGAAGTTACCCCAAGGTCTGTGCCATCACAAGAATTACACTTGGAACCATTGAGTTGGAATGAGGTGATTAGTTATCCACTCTGTTGGGTGTATTAACAATTGTAACTATGGACATTGTGTTATACCAAGGTAGGTAGTGGGGAATAGATTATATATCCAGGTTTGAAATAACTATTATACTGAGAACCATACAATAGTTCCAAACATTTTTCGAAGCTCCCATTGCTATGCATACAGAGGTAGAATAACAAGGTGGGAGGAAACACACCATGGGGTTAAGGAACCTAGGGAACTAACTGTCAACTAGGTAATACTCTTTCATAGGAATTAATTTATAAAATAACTCAAAGGTATGGAAGCATAGGTTCCCACTATAGTGGGAAGGGAAGTGGATCCACTGTCGCCATGTAATCTTGAAACTATAAAGAATAGAATAAATATACATATAATTATAATATGTGGACAGATATAGTGGACATTAGAATAACACAAGAACCAAACACTATTAATTTTGAGGCCTAAGTTGTGGAACTAATCTCAGTAACAATGTATAAAATGAAAAAACAAAAATTGGGGTGTGTGACATCACATAAAATTCATTTCAGACTTTTCTTGAATCTACTCCCCTAGTGTTACCATCTTTCCTACAGTAATAACAACAATAAAAAATGCAGTCATAGTATCCATAATTTCTAAACCCACAATTACTCTTTTCCCACTCTTAGAATCTTGCTTCTCTTTTTGCAAAAATTATAACCCTTACATACACAATGTTTCCTTCCATAGCACCCTGCAAGATTATTTATCACATTACATAGAAAACTCATAGGCTTACAGAAGAAGACTCTCTTGTTATAGTTTAAGTTAAAGTATTTCTAAATCTCAAAATAAATTCATGATTAACAATCATTGTACAGTCTCCTGATCATATTCTTTAGTATATTTCTATAAGAATAAACAACAATGACTAAATTTTCCATATACTTATCTACTATTTCTTGTGGGAATGTGATGAGAGTTATCTTGTTCCACTTAACATTAAGCTAGTTTCTTTCTTTTATCAACAAGCTAACCTAGAGCTGATCTCCTCACTATCAAAGAAACAGTCTAAGGAATTTCTCAGTTTCTCTCAAGAAACTAGATTCTCCTAAATCTCTAAGAAACATTTTGTTTATTTCTTGAGGTTCCAACCAGTCTTTCTCTCCCACGGATTTTAATCAGGAACCATTATCTTTCTCTCCCATGGTATTCCCAAGCAAATCTACTTCCCCTAGAATTTATCTCTAGCTAGGACATATATTATTGGTCTCCTTATTTTTTATTCTTTCGATAAGTCAAATCAAGAAAATTTCCTCTTTTTTTTCTACCCTCCTCTTTGGGCATAATTGTTTCCTTGAAAATTAGGAGTTAAGTTCCCCTGATACATCTTGACACATTGACAATACAATTTTTCTCTGTCTTTTTATATAACTACATAACCACACAAAAAACAAATATTTTTATAAAAAATATAAATAATAACATTAACAATTTCCAAACATTTTTCACTTTCAATCATCAATAAAAATATGAATATTAAATGAGTCCTAAACACTTAATTCATAGTTAAGTAACAAGAGGTATCACACATTCCTAGGTGAATGATGAAGATGACATAGCATGCCAAGTGGGAACATGATATTGGTGCATAAGTACAAGTGGACTGGGACATTGCTAATGATATAGATGATGGAAAGGAAAACGTAGTATGCTAGCTAGTGACATGAGATTAGTGCAAAGATATAGGTGCACTAATATGTGGAAGATGATGTGGCAGTATGGTAGGGCGCCACATCGCATGCCAATTTAGTACGATAGGGTGGCCAAATAGGCCATATTTGAATGACACATGAAACCACTTAGAAGTGCCCTATAGCATGATGATTTCATGATTATGTTAGCACGCATTTGACCATGGAAGGTTAAGCCCTCAGGCATATAAAATCATCACATTAGGAAGAAGGTCAAGCCCCATCCCTTGGGCTACCCCAGTGACAACCTACGCATAAAGCATGATTATGTTTCACAATCATATGGGCGTCAGTGCAAAGTTGAAACCCCAAGTTATGTTCGGCCCAGCGGCGTGAGGTTTTAACATCACATGTATAAATACATGGGCGATGGAGTGGTATGATCAATCAAATTTCACAACAAGGATTTGTATGACATATTGGTTGTTGAAGGGTATTGCAGTTTATGGGTTGTAGTTGGTTACGTGGTTGAATCTGGTAGTGGTATTTGAAACCTTATTTGTCTACAACGTGGCGATATTATATTTGTTCGGCAAAGGGCATTGAATGCAAAACACTATAGCAAAGGTGGTGTCAATGTTGTTCGCATGGCAGGTGGTCACATAGATTTTGTCTGCATAATGCAATGAGTGATAATTTGCAGTGAAGTCAATGATGGGTTTGTTCATTGTGTAGGTGGTCTCAGGTTCGAGGATAATGCCTATTGAGGCTTTATAACAAACTTCATGGTATGGTGTTTTGTACCCTTCTAAACATATGCAAATAAATAACATATGGTGTTTGGTACCCTTCTAGACATATGCAAATAAATAACATTGGTAACCATTAAATTGGATTTTGAGGTAACAACTCAAAAATTAAGCTTCCAAAGTGGATTTTGAGGTATCTCAAAAATTAAGCTTTTGTTTGATTTTAAGCAGTACATGCAGAAGCATTTGTTTGATTTTAAGCAGCACAGATAAACAACATTGGAAACAATTAAAGTGGATTTTGTGGTATTATATTTTATTTGGTTTTAAGCATTTGAATGTTAGCTAAGAATAAACCAAAGTTCTCATGTGTGTTAGCTGAAACCTTAACAATCTATTTTGCTAGCCTCTCCTCTTCATCCTCTATCCATCTAAGTATCCTAATAAAAAAATAAAACCCTAATTTACTTCATCATATATCTCAATAAAAATTATAAAATATTCATATCACATAAATCATAAAACTTAATTAATTATATTTTTTTAAATTAAAATAATTTATATTATTATAATATTTTCCCCAAGGAAAAATCGTAATTTCGATTATTATGTTGAAAATTACATATTGTAGATGCTTCAAGAAGCATATGTTGTAATTTCTGGTGTTCCACCTTCATATGTTCTTTTAGAAAAAAACCCATAGGGTGATCTAGTGATAATTACACAATTACATGTCAAAAACAGAAATATACATAAAATTTTACTCAATAAAAGAATGCATTATCAGTAGCTCAAAAAAAACCCATGAAATCAAGCCCTATTAGGCCCCTGTATCCTCTAAACAATGTATGGGTGGTGGTAGTACTAATAGAAGTCTGATCCCCTCCGTTTCTGTATCAGTCTTTGGCCCCTAGGCTAGATCACGACCTCCTTAAATAACTGATCAGAAATTTGGTTGTGCTCCTTGTATATGTGATGAAAACAGATGGAGTCAAAGTGGGATTTCAAAAGCAATGCATCATCCAATATATTCCTAAGTGTGTGTGCATGACAAATATATGTACTTTCGAACCAATTTATAATGATCTTAGAGTCACCAAATATTTTTATATGTCTACACTCCTTTTCTAAACAAAAATGAAAAAGATGTCTGAGTGTGATCAACTATGCAAAGTTGTTAGTACCATTGCCCAATCCCATTTGAATTTAAAAAAAATGGTTATCTGATAGATGTAGGAGGGCCCCTCCCCTGCAACCATGTGTTTGGGTAGATCCATCAAAATAGGCCTGTGGTAGGTTCCTCTTAATGGCTTGAGGAATGATGGTTCACTCGGGTGCAGGTCAGTCATCATCGGGTACGATGGAGTATAGGGATAAAAATTGTGTAGAAGCCTGAGTCCAATGAGGTTCAATATATTTTAAAATGGATTTGTTGTGAATCATCCAAATAAACTAACAAACCAAAAGGGGAAGGTTCCTAACTTTAGGAGGATGGGCAGAGGTCCACCATGCTTGTTAGGCCTCTAGGATGGAGACCCCCTACCGTCGAGAAAAGATAGAGAGGGAGGTGAGAATCTATGTCAAAAAATCCAAAATGGAGGGTAGTGAAGGAAGAGATGGTCAATAGTCTCTAAATCCTGTCGGAAAAGAATGCACCAGGTATGGCCATGGAAAGATCGCTTCTTTATTTTTTCTCCCGTAGGAGCTTTACAGTGAAGGACAATTCACATGAAAAGTTTAGTTTGTTGCAGGGCCTTCAATTTCCACAAAAAAACCCACCACCAATCCACAACTGGTGTCTTCTGTGCTGCATAAATAATAGTATAGCCATCCTTGGGTGCATAATTACCATGCTTGGCATGTAACCAAATGAGTTCATCTTCGCCCTCGGTTAACCTAACATGTAATTCAGCAAGAGCATTAGTGTAGCTAAGCCAATCTCATTGCTAGTTGTTAGGAATGCCAAGTTGAAAAGTAGATTTCCATGCCTAAGAAAATATGTTAGAATTCTTGGGTGAAATGATTCATGGGTTCCAAGTAGGGAGTATGACCCAATCAAGTGTGTGAAGGGGCCAAATAAATTTCTGATAAGTCCATAAGCTTTTTGTAGTGAGGATTTTTTAGCCCATCTTGGCACCAAGTGATTTAGAGAAAGATTCAAGGTTACATATATTTAAAAAATTGTGTAATAAATTCTTAACTAATAGATATTAAGTGATTCTTAATTTAAATCAATATCATAAATTATTGACAAAAATTAAAGAGAACAAAATGTGGAGCGGAGGACTTGTTGTGCTTACCCTTCTTAATATTACAAATCACTTAAATAAGATTAAACTGGAAACATTAGTCATAAATGACTGGAGTCAAACTCGACTAAATTGGACTTAACTAAAACTAAAGTCGGACACTTGGAGTGATGGTTTTGACACCTAACATGTGGTTGGGATTAGATTCTCCAATGCTCCCCCTTAATTACAACCACATAAAAAGTTCAGTTAAGATACGTGCTAGTCTATGTCTCAGCTAGGTTTACAATTTAAAAATTGGCCTCAACTTTTCTTCTTCTATTTTTCCAAATCCTATAACCTCTAAATTGTTTAACTTTTTCTCCTTGTTGTATTCTTCAAATCTTAGTTTCTTCATTTGTTGGGGCATGTCTTCCATTTTTCTAGGTTTTCTATGAATATCTTAGACTTCTTCAAAGAACTTGTTGTATGTGGGTTGTTGCCACATATTATCTTTTGTAGTCTTCTTTTCATCATCAATCTACTGCAACATAAGATTATAATAAAATGATATTTCTTCAGGACCCCAATACCTAAAAATTTCATTAATTTGTTCAACATCCAAGCTTTCTTCAAAGATCATGCAGACTTCATCTAGATATGGTGTTGCAAGCCATGCTTCAAGAAAATTTAATTCTTCTTCATAATCATTTTGTGTAACTGCACATTGGAAATCAATGGTAAGTTTAAAAATATCTACATAACCACATTGGTTATGTTCCTTCTCCTCTGCAATGACAGCGTCCCTCTGTTGTACTTCCTACTCAGCTATTTCTTATGCATCTGTCTTTGTTTTCTCTTTTTGGACTTCCTTCTTTGCCTCTTTCTCTGTTTCTATGCTAACCTATGCCACTGCAAATAGGTTTTCTTCAACTCTCACACCAAATAATATCATGTCAATATGATGTTTATATTGCATCACCTGCAACCATTCATCATTACACAACAATTCTTCATCAAAAATAATAATTGATGTATTCACCATAGCATTGATTGCTACAATGGAAGTTTCATTGTCCTCAACAAGCTCTATTTCTGATTTTACCAAATATTCATCAGAAAGCTTTGTTGTTGGTTTTATCAAATCTTCATCAGCAAGCTCCATTGCTAGATTCATCAAATTTTCATCCACCTATGGCTGTGCACAGTGGGGTTCACGAGCATATATGTGCTCCTTCTCTCTTTCTTCTATGACTTATTCACAAACATCATCCACGTGTGACTGAGCAGACTGGGATTCAACAATCCTTTCATCTCGATGTAGATCTATTGATGTAGATCCACCTTCATCTTCAACTTCAGTGCTCCCCCTTGCAACAAAACTTCTCTCAAGGGCATCCAAAGCCTCCTTGGCTGTCTTGGCTTCTGAAATCAAGGGTATAATGTTGTCATCGATAGATTCTTTTAGCATTTCAATGCAAATGCATCCTTTTGCCTCTTCACTAAAAAAGATCTCAAATATATTTTGTTGTCACTTTAACCTTCTTAGCCTCTTAGCTTTTCCCATTTGTTGAGTGTTGGCTTACTACGACTCAACAAGCAAAACAAACTTTAGACATTAAATTTAAATGCAATAAAAATATCGTTGTTGCTTGGCTTCTTCACTCTTTCCAGCGAATCACACTCCCAATCTGCTTAGTGCCTCGTGGACCTTTTTTTAAATATCACACGCTAATGCTATGTGGGATGAGCAGAGGCCGCATGCTAACTCCTCTGTCGACCTTGAAGGGCAGCGTTAGTGCTCCAACACACTGTCCATAACCACTAACCCGTGCTAATTTGGAAACAATGCAAGGAAAACTCAATTAACGCACTTTCTCCTTTGACTACACAGTGTTAGCAGAGTTACTAACGCAATGGTTTTAACTCATGGAAGGCGTTAATCACCCAAAAAAAATCTTCAATTTGTTTTGCCTTCACCTTGTTGTAGCTAGCTTCTTGGTTTTCTTGCTGCTTCTTCGCAGGCTTCTTCAAACTTCTACCTCTCTCTCAAAGAGGCTTACGCTAAGCTTCTGTTGCTCTCTCAAAGAGGCTTACGCTTTTTCTTCACTCACTTCTGCTACTCTTTCAAAGAGGCTTACACTTTCTCTTCACTCATGTTGTTGGTCTCTCAAGGAGTCTTTTGTATGCTCATCTCTTTCTGTTTCTCGCAAGGAGGCTTACATAGGTTGAGCTCTGATACCATGATGAAAATTGAAGAGAACAAAATGTGGAACAGAGGACTTGTTGTTCTTTCTCTTCTCAATATTACAAATCACTTAAATAAGATTACATTGGAAACATAGTCAAACTCGACTAAACTGGACTTAACTACAATTGGAGGGACGGTTTTGACACCTAACATGTGGTTGGATTAGCTACTCCAACAATTATCAATATCACATATCTAAAAAACCCATAATTATTTTCATATGATACTTGTTCCTATAACATTTTATTTTTATTAATCATTTTAATTAATTATAAAGATAAAAATAAATTTTAACCTATATAAATTAAAATTTATTTTAAAAAGCTTATTTTAAAACTACAAAATTATATAAATAATTATGAATATATTTAAAATTTTTAATTAAATATTTTGTTTAATCATTTTTAATTAAATTTAAAAACAAAACAAAACAAAAATTAAACCTTCGATTTTTACATCCTACCATCCATCCCTTAATTCTTAATATTTACCGGCACATAATTCAATTATTAAAATCCCACCATAATTTTTATTTTATTAACTTAATCTCACGGGATTTTTTTATGTAAACATTTACTATAAAAATTTAAACGTTTTCATATTGATTATAAATATGTTCATTGGCTATCTTGTCCTAACGGACGTTTTTTCACAATGAACCATAGTATTAACATAGGAGTTGTATATAATGTGACTTTTTGGAGATTACGATGACGAAATCTGGTAGAAGAAATTAAGGTTAAATCTTGATTTGTTGCAGTTAAAATGGTTTTTTAACTGCATATTTGGATTCAACACCCTGAAAAACCCCTAGGACACTTTGATTGTGCAGAAACTAGCTATCAAACTTGCAATTCTAATAAATTGCTGCCGGATTTTTACCGGAAAAACCCACCAGAAAGGCTTTCAAAAAGTCGCATTATAAACAACTGCATTAAGGTATCAAACTTTTTAGTGGCTCGGACGTTTTTTCACAATGAACCATATTATTAATGCGCTAAAATCCAAAACTGCAAGTCTGAATAGATAGGTTTGTGCCTTTAAATGCGATAGCCATCATTTTAAAATAATGTACCAATTCATATAATCTCCATCTCAAACACAAAACTAATCATTTTAAAATGATGCATCAATTCATAGAATCTCCATCCATTAAAATAAAGGCAAAAATCAAAAAAATGTTTCACCAAAATATATATATCTCTGATTCTTATATCATAATTACATATGAATTGCGGTGTGGAACTGTGATAAACAAGCGGCCCTTACATGATTAGGGCATCGACCTAATTTTATTAATATAGAGTATGTGTGGTAGGGCAGCGGGCTATTTCTATCAATATAGGGTATGTGCAGTACTTGGCTATCCTAATTGTGGGAATTCAACTGAGACAGCAATTACTGGATTTGGAGGCTTTGCAATGAAGAACCGTAATGAAGCGAAGGCTCGATTTCAGAGCAGATCGGACCAAAATAACCTTCGGAAGCAGCTGGAGCCACGTCGGGCGGGTCGTCGTCGTCGTCATTGTCATCGTCGTCGTCTCTATTTCCATGGCGCCTGCCGGACAATAGAGCCCATGGGTATCTGTTCTTGGTGAGGAGCAACCTCTTCAACTTCAACATCTTCAAAGGCGCAACCTGAGAGCTCTGTAAATATCACTTGCACCAATCCCTTTTCTTGGAGAGCTGCAGGTGCATTGACTGTCCGTGTTCTGTAGTATTTATACCAAGGAAATTTGGTAGCCATGCTGAATTTTACTGCCGATTCATCGCCATCGCGTGAAAGAACACACTCTGAGGGCAATAAAACACACAAGCTTTGATGCAGGGTTGCCTACAATAACTAGGATCTTTCTTCACTCATGCATATAAAAGCATGCACCTCAAATAATTGCCCAATTCCACTTCAACACACGGCAATTTTCAAGACATGTGCGAAAGCTTATAATTTCACATTCCTGGCAAATTCATATTCTACCATTTACTGCAGAAAATTTTTTCCCAACATATAGTGTAACTTTATAACTCACAAATTTAAAGGGATTCGCACTTATGCCAATGCTCACAATTTATTTCAAACAAAATTCAATCTGATGAGAATTCAAGTTAAGCAATCTGATGAGAAGTGTGTATCAATCAGATGGATATGCACACAAAAATATGAGAATAATTAATTAAGAAATAAAATATTTACAAGAGAATTCATGGCCTATTCATGGCCTCTCATTCTTCATTCTCACTCCTTCTCTCTCTTCTCCTCAATGTCTTTGAGGATTCCTAATTTATAAAACTAAGCATGATCTAGAATCACTCCACTAAAAGCTCTAAGAGTCTACATGCAATGCATACATATGGTAAAAAGCATCTTGAAGCTTTTTCCCATCCTTTTCCCTATTCTAAAATAGAAAAGCTTTCCTTATCCCATAATGATCCAAATTCACTACTTTATGCCTAAAAACACTCCCTATTTTTATTAAAAATAACAAAATATTTAAAATTATCACACCCCACTTTATTCAATATTTACAAATGAGGATGGTCTTGATGCTCCTGCATCATACACCCAACCTTAAAATTAATCATGATCTGTTGATCATGTGTTCGGATCTGTGTATGCCTGGATCCCATATCTTGTACTGCAAGTCATCACGTGCTATTGCTCGCTGTCTTTCTCCATGTTTCCACACCTTATGCTGCTTTGCTCCACTAGCTGCACTCTTGCAATCTTATGTTGTCTTCCTCTTGTTGCTTCTCCTTTGTTTCACTATTGTTGGTCTCTTCCAGGATTCCTTCATCATCATCTGCCTCATCAGTTCAATTTCTTTGTCTAACATATTTTCTCCAGCATCTTCAATAAAACCTATACTCACAAAACAATTGTTAGAATAAAAAATATAAGGCTTCAGTGCCTTGTACTCCTTTGCCAGCATTTCAATACACTGTTCTGAATCCTCCTCCACTATCAGCACATCAGTATGCTGATCCAAACTTCCTAAAGAGTCCTCTGAAGAATTCTCAAGACTGTCAACCAGTGTTTCTCTCATATCATCTGTCTCCATGATGTCTTTTCCTTCTTTTTCACTGCACTGAACTCTTTCATCTACTGCAATCTCGTTGTCATACTGTGGATTCTCCAACAAATATTCTAATAACGCAATTTCTCTGTAGCATCGCTGAAGCATATCATCATCACCTGCATTAATACATAAACTTTCAGTTTGCACAAAATGTTCAACAGTATCAACTGTTACTTCCCTTATCTGTGCTTCAGACTTATTCTCTTCTTCAACATCCACAAGAACTTCCTCTTGTGCTGTAACAGTTTCACAAGATGGCATATCCTCCTCAACACCTGTAATCACATCACAATTGTCAGTTATACAAACACAAGAGTTCACATTATCCAGCTCATCTAGATTTGCCCAATAATTCAAGAAATCATCAATAATCTTCTCCTCTGTTTCATCAATGGAAACCTCCTCTGCACCTGCAAACACACACAACTCATCAGTTTTAAAACTACAAGACTTTTTCGTCTTGACTTCTTTCTTCAACACTTTCCTTTTAATACATCTGCATGTAGAATCTTCAAATTTCATCTCTGGCACAAGAACTCTAAGCCCCTTTTTCAACAAGGCAATCAGAATTTGCCTCAACCTCCTCTGCAATTGTCGCCAATCACTCTCTTTCCTTTCAGTGGAAAGAGCCATTTTCCTTTCTGCTTTTCCTGCTCTTGCAGCCATTCTTCCAGTACCTGCAACTGTGTTTTTACTTCTACAATCTTTCTTTCTCGAACTCCTGCAGTCATCTCATCTCTGTGGCGTTCCTCTGAACCTCTTCCTCCTCTAGAAAAACTCCCTCTGCCTCTGGCAGACTGCTTCCTCATGAGTTTCTCACTCACCATGAGTTGTACTAGCCTCTGCAATAGCAATCTCTCTTACTGCAACTTACCTCACCAATCCTTCCCTCCGGATTTGGTCTTTTGGTAAGTACTTGGTTCACTGCCTCTAGAACCTCTCGAGCACTCCTCTGCTCTCTCTAGGCTATCTCTTCAACTCACCTTCTTCTTCAGGACACTACACTTGTCCTCCTTATTCAGCCTTTAGCTGAATGCGAGGTTCACTGCCACTTTCTCTGCAACCATAAACTTAAATTATAAATTTCAAATCAGAAAAATAATCTCACTTCTAAGATCTTGTCTTCTTTCCACTTCTGCAATCTTGTTCACTTGCGTATGCTGCATATCAAATCTTCAACAAAACCTTCTTCAGTTCTTCAACAAAACCTTCTTGCATTCACTAAAAGCAAAACAAAAATTCTTCAATGAAAACAAAGCCAGGATATCACCTGATGCAGGGCTGTCTGCAATAACCAGGATCTTTCTTCACTCATGCATATAAAAGCATGCACCTCAAATAATTCCCCAATTCCACTTCAACACACTGCAATTTTCAACACATGTGCGGAAGCTTATAATTTCACATTCCTAGCAAATTCATATTCTACCATTTTCTGCAGTAAATGGTAGAATATGAATTTGCCAAGAATTTGAAACTATAAGCTTCTGCACATATGTTGAAAATTGCGGTGTGTTGAAGTGGAATTGGGCAATTATTTGAGGTGCATGCTTTTATATGCATGAGTGAAAAAAAATCCTGGTTATTGCAGGCAGCCCTGCATCAAGCTTCCCTTCAATTCCACATCCCTTCAATTCCACGTTATTGGTGTGGTAGGAGAACCCACTCCACACTCTCTTCCTCTTTATCGCGTGTATCCACGTTTTGTGGTTGTTTGGCCTTTCATATCTCGGAGCTCGCAATACGGGCCTTACTTTTTGTAATTGATTCTTGCTTTCTATGGTTATTCATCGATTTCGGGATCCCCACCTTACATATTCGTTCCCTTTCATCTTCCAGCTTCGCATTAATTTGTTGCGTTCAAGATTGTGAACATAAAACCCTAACCCTAAATGCATCAAACCGTCAGCTTCCGTGTCAGGCATGCTTAATTAAGTTGGAGTATTGATAAAGAAAACGAGAGAGAGTTTGTGAAAATGAGTTCCCCAATCAAAATAAGATTACTAAGGATTTAATTATGTGGACCCATAAATTAAAAGAAGACATTTCTAAAATAATTTTTTTAATCAAAATATAAACGAAGCTATGGCTAAAAATAATCTAGATCTTATTCATCAAATCAAAATATTTATTTTATGATATCAACAAATAAAAAAAAAATCATAAGAAAATATATGGATTCATAAATTTAAACAAAACAAATAGTTTAATCAATTATCAAAATAAAAAACAAGCTATGCTTATAAAATTTAGATTTTTTCATCCAATCAAAATATTT